>JAZGTJ010020029.1:0-10604 GCA_036877575.1 Botia almorhae | reverse complement strand
AACGCCAAGGTCATGGGTTCGATCCCAGGGATTGCACATACTCAGAAACAATGTATATTATAATGCAATGTAAGTCGCTTTGAATAAAAGCGTCTGCCAAATGCGTAAATGTAAATGTATTGAGCACGTACATTACAGATAAGCGCTCAACACGGTCTCCTTACCTTACCCTGAGTATAATGGTGATTTAAAAGATTATAATAATGACTTATAATTTGAGCTATCTGGTCTGATTTCACAGGAAATGTCAGTTTGGCTTCGTTTGACTTTACAAGGACATTACGCAAAAAGTAACCTGCAATTGCATGTTTCAAACAAAGATGGCATTAGGGATTGCAGCTTAGAAGAATTACAGAATCATTACTGTGCTGCACAGTTTAATGCTCATTTTGCTTAAATAACAGTGTTGAGAACTACCTGATGAAGCATTGAAACGAATGTTTAATGAAACGTGTTTACAGTCACGACCGTGGACAGCCAACAACAGTGTGGTGAAGTTTCAGAATCTATCTTAACATCTGCTAACCAAAGTGTCTCCAGTTAAGGAAGTACAGAATCTCCACAGACCCACAGTGAAAGACAGATGGTGTGCGATAACGCTGCAGAACCAAAAGCAAGGCTAAATTAATTTGCTGTTACTCATAATACGACTTCATCTACGTTTTCCTGAACATGAACTCTGTGGCCTTCATTGAAGCAGGACTGGCAGACTGGGAATATAAATAATATGATTAAAAACTAGTGGTACTGGTCTATACTAAACACTGTGTATATGAGGTTCTGGTGCCTGGATATAAGGCCCTTCACAATCACAAATTCAATGATCCAAAGATGATCGCCTAGAAACATACGGGCGCACTTCTCAAAATGTCACATCATTTGAGGAATTATTCATGTCAGGAGCAAAACCGACGTAGCACGAGTTACATGCTGAAATTTTTAATACGTTCCAGGTTGAACCAACAGTGATTAGCCAACTCTTTTTTTATCCACCAAACACAGTTCCTCAAATACAGAACGATAAATGAACGTTGCGCAGCATGATAAAAGTTATTACTCAACCTGTAAAGATTACTGAAAACATTCAGCAGTTTGAAAACGCGACACTTAGCTTCTGAGCTCGCGGCCAAAAAGTAAAAATGAAACATGCGCATGTTAACCGCTGTTATTGTTATTAATCAGGATCTGCGACTCTCCCACAAAGCTACGCGGGTTATCAGAACACGTAGTGTACGGCCACAGCTAGTTTCGTCCCCTCCCCCAACCGACGTGTTAGGAACTTGTTAAGAATACACGAGGCCCCGTGTTATGAAGACTGCTCACATAAACCTTTAACAACCTTGGGGGCTTGAATTCAACATTCAGGCAACGTTTGTGTAATGCAGCACTCCAGAGATCCCCAGAGCGGGCAGGCAGGCAAACAAATGCCTGCTGAAATCGCACTGCGTCCCCCCGGGTTGTTGAGCTATTTTCAGTTGTAGGAATTCCAAAACATTCAAACTAGTTTGGGAAGTTACGGGTTGGAGTAGAAGACCAGCTGTTGGCAGAGATGTGAAATCCACTTGGGCCCGGGTCACGGGCCAGGTTGGCACTGCGTGCTCTTCAGAAGAATGTAGGTCTGGAGAACAATAAAGCCTCAAGCTCGGATGACTACCGACCTTCCAGGGACTCCAATGGTGAAATTAATCTACCAAATAAATGATTTTTCAATGAGTGTCAGCTGATTTACATCATCAAAGTCAACAAGACGCAAATGAAAGGGTGTCGATCGGTCTTGTAACGTGCCGGTAGGAGGAAGAGAAAGGCTGAATCGTTCAAGCCTGACACAGTGTAGGAAGGACACCTGTGTATTTGCCTGTTCTAAGTAAAGCAGTAATAGAGCTATTATCAGTTTAGGGTTGAGTTCATCTTTCAGCGACGGGTGAAAGCGTGTAACCACTCAGTATCACACATTTGCATGTGAAAATGAAGCCTTCGGGACGGAAGGGGAATTTCACTATCAAAGTATCAAACACACTTTTACTCAGCAGAGAGGGGATCAGCTGACGGCTGTACTGGGGGTGTGGCGTGACCAACCCTCGATGATATCAAAACCAAAGCTGATGATAAAGGCCCAGCTAAAAGGAGGTCAGTTTTAAAGAACAGAGACACTCAAAGCTTCCCCTCTCGCTAGCAAGACTGGCTTGTTTTTGTGATTATGAACTGATCTCAGACACGTTTTTGTCACAGGACCACACTGCACGTAGATTATTAAGGAAGCTAGAAAAAGCGCAACTTCCTGTGTGTGTCTTATCTGTGGTTATCACCAAAACAAGCTTTATTTCTTTACTAATATTCTTCATCCGCTTTCTCAACTATCAAATGGTCTTTGAGATTGTTGGCTAGGTTAACGAGCGTTATTTTGGGCTGTACCGGCAAACCTACAGAGGCGCAGCGATGAGGGACGGGGCCTGAGGTCCGTTAATCATGCATGAGGACAGAATAATTACACAACAGGGTGACGTTGACCCCGACAGCTCCAGTTTCTATCTGTAAATAAGCCAAAAGGTCAAAACATCAAATTCATCACCAGCTTGACAAGGGTCCAAAACTTTAAGCCGTCAGGCCTATAACCAAGCAACTAATTTATGGGTGATGTGCATTAGACAGCGATAAGGTTTCAGGGTGGGCAGGGTGCTAATGTTGAGCTAAAAGCTGTGCTTAAAATTGCCCCACCCAAACTCATGCCTGAATGATCTGCTGTTTTCGTGCTAACCTGTTGAGACAAACACAACACCTCAAACAAGTGAGACACAACCAGCTCTGCAACTCTGTCTGTTGATCTTCGTTTGAGTGCTCAGAGAAGCAGAATCAAAAGTTGTGTGCAAATCAAAGCTTTTAAAAACACTTAACCCCGTCCTTCCTCCGCCTCTGTCTCATTGTTCCGAGCGCGGCTCCGCTGATGAGCGCCGTGCGGAGAAACAGTATTGCGATCCTTGATTCCCCACGCTCTGTGCTTAGCTGTGAAAGAGCTCATCAAAGCAAGGCCTTGGAGAGAACCTCAACTCCCACTCGGCACTTCAATCATGCTGGAGCTTTTTCTATAAGCTTTCAAACACAAGCTATAATCTTAACCTTCCAAACACGCTTTTTCTGGGTGGACAACGTCAGGGCGACGCCAATCTAACGAGCTAATTCAAAGCTTATTTTTAACACTTGATTGTTTGACGAATTGCATCAAACTCCACTGAACCCACCAAATCTTCTTTCACAGGTATGGTTTTGTCTTTAAAAGGTCGGGTAGGCAGTTTCGGAGAGGCTAGGTTTAAAAGCACAAAATTCCACCTCCGATCCAAACACTCTCCAAAGCCACGCCTCCTCCAACATACATGAATGCATGCATAGTTTGGCAGACAGGTAGGACATACTATCACTGGATTCGGGCTGAATGCAATGATTGGATGAACATTTTATGGTCCTACGCCTTCCGAAGTAGATATAAATATATACCGCTTTACTTATTGACTGCTGTCAGGATGTGGTTTCAAGGTGCTAACAATCCACAATTAACACTTGCATCTTTCCACGGACATCATTTCCTATCCACTGTCCTCATTCTTAGTTTTATTCCCCAACGCTTGCACATCCAACCTTAGCGCCTGGCAACAGCTGCCGACAAAACAATTCCCCACCAATACATTTTTAGCCAGTCTGCAATTACACATACACGTACAGTAAAATCCAGGTGTCTGACTGTTTTAACTTACACGAGGTATTCAATAAAACCTGGAACCAATTTGCCAGCGTATGCACCAAAATGCTCCTGTTCTTGCAAAACGGAAGAAAAATCTTCAGTCTCCTTAATGATATTTCTTCCGTGGTGATTCACATCTCGGCCTTGTACATTAAATAGCTTGAAAATGGAAATTCAATGGGTCCAATGAACTGCTAAACAGCCTGGTGACATCATCTCATTACTAAGACCTTCTAATTCAGCCGTCTCAGCCCGGAACACTGAAATGCCAGTAGGGCATAACTGCCAAGGAAAACAGACTATATGTCAGCCCATTTTTTAAGCCGAAGTTCCCTGGGTGCCAGTATAGCCATGAAGACACAGACCTAATGACCCAATTAAAGTATTACTCTACTGTGTCTCTACTTTCTGGAATAAGAAACTACCGTAAGCCCTTGATAGGGAGCTGACACTTAACTGAATCAACTAATCAAAGGTCAATCCTTCCCTACCTCTAATACAAGATTATAAGTATTAGGTTAACAGGGATCACACGGTTGACATTAACTAGTTAAGTTCCACCACTAACAAAGTCTTTGTGCAAAATGCATCCCTGCAATTCTGTTATGATGTTAAGGTTCTCCGAATATACCGTCTTACACTAGCAAAGACTGAAAGCAGACAGATCAAAGCAAACACACTACAGTGATGTTAAAAACTATTAGCATGTATTTCTGATAAGGTATGTAGCGCATAAGAAAAGACCTCGGTGGGCATCGTTAATGCACAAGTCTTAAGACATATTAAATGTGGAGAACACATTTCGCCACAGCATTCACCATAAGAGCTTTGCATATTCAATCCACTATCATGCAATACCCCTGATGTCTCTATGGCAACCTAATTAGTCATATTAACTTTAATTCTGCGTAACGTTTGACACAAAACCCTAAAACTTGTAACTTCAGTGATCTGTTCACGTTTGCTACTACTAACTAATGCAGCCTGAACCCACCACTGTGGGTTGCTGTCCAACTAACCATCAACATGTGTCATTAAAAATACCAGACTGACCAGGTTATCCCAAAACCCAGTCAACACATCATATGTACCGTCTATTACCCTCAACTCACTAACGCATCAACGGGATGTCACCCGTCAGCTACCAGCGCGGGTTAGCAAACACAAAACCAGGTGAACTGAATACAAAACGTCGCTTATTAATAAACTGTACCTTTAACCAGCCGTTCGGTGGTAGATTGTTTATTATTCTCCTTTCCCGACATCCTTCAGTGTCTCTCGGCGGAATACTTGTAATTCCTCCGTAGCTAGTCGCGTTAGCCCGCTAGCTCCGCTAAGCTAGTGACGTTTCGGCTCGCGAGCAAAGAAAAGTCCCGACCGCTCCGCTTCGACAGCGGAGAAACCGAGTCAGAGAGCTCGTGCGGCTCGGTTCCGTGATACTTGCGCTCAAACGGTGAAGGGAAGGGGGGAGGGGGAGCCCGCTGTGACGGCAGAGTTTGATTTTCCGCCGCGTCTGTCCTTCGGCTCTGCTCCCACAGGCGACCCAGCTGCTGTCAGCTTCTGAGAGGGGCGAGCGGCGAGCGGCGAAAGAGACTCGAGATTCAGTGAATCGAGTCGAGAGAGTCGATTCTTTGACCCGTAACTGTCCTAGTGGCTCTAAGAGTCATGAATGATATTGTAATTTCTCAACCAGGAGGCTGCGGCCCACTCAAATAACTCCAAACAAGCATTAAAATAAAATACAACATCTACAAATCGAGATTTCTTACGTCTTTGGTTGTTGTTTTTTATAATGGATATTCCAAGCTTTCGAACTAAGGGGAAGGTGTACAAGACAGTGGTGGAACCAGCTATGATGTGTGGTTTAGAGGCTGTGGCGCCGAGGAGGAAGCAGGTGGCAGAGCTGGAAGTAGCAGAACTGAAGATGTTGAGGTTTTCTTTGGGAGTGACGAGGTTGGACAAGATTAGGAACGAGTCCATCAGGGGGGCGGCTCATGTTAGATGTTTTGGGGGAAAAGTCAGGGAAGCCAGATTAAGGGATAGTGAATATATTGGTAGGAGGATGTTAGAAATGAAGCTACCAGGCAGAAGGCAAAGAGGAAGACCAAAGAGGAGGTATATGGATGTGATAAACGAGGACATGAMGTTAGTGGGTGTGAGGGAAGAGGATGTAGATAATAGGGTTAGGTGGAGACAGATGATTCGCTGTGGCGACCCCTAAAAGGGAACAGCCGAAAGGAGAAGATTCCAAGCTTTCAAACATTATATTGGGTATAACTTGTGAGTTGGAGGGGGTCAAATTATGTTGTGGACAGCAAGGGGGCCTCAAAGTCAAAAAGATTGGGAAGCGCTGGTGTATTAAAATTAAGAATTATTATTCTAATTAAGTTTGTGTTGCGGCCACAGCAATGAAGCTTTAGTKACCAAATCAGTAGTAACATTATATAAACGCGTTTATGCCAATACACACAGCTGCAATCATAACTTAAAAAGTAAAAATACACATGATAAAAGCAACAGTTTACTGTACTGCGGTGATAGTTCAGAGTCGGAGTCGATTCCTGAATAGGAAATGATTCTTTTGTTCTAGGCGTGGTTTTAAACGGAACGTTGTGATTGGCTGACACAAGTGAATTACGATTCAAAGAACCAATCACGTTCAAAGAGGATGAACCTGTGGGCTGGACACCCGAGCAGCGGCAAACCTCATGTGATGTTTCGCGGGACAGAAAATGTCAGATTGACACACTGGGAAAAAAAACAATTTGATGTTCTTAATACTGTACAATTACGTACATGCATTGGGAAAAGAAATAGAGACAATTTTCGATAACGATTTGTTCCAGGTGTCTCTAAATGAGCTAAATGTGTTGTTATGAGAGCGAGTGTTTCAATCTCTGAAAATAAAACTACATTTAGTGTTGCAGTGTCTAATAACGACCGCAATCGTGTACCCTGACCCTGTCGTGATTAAATATGATGGAGTCGATTCAATTGACTCCTCCGGCTGGATTCGGGAGTCAGAATCGATCAGGCTGATCGTGCACGGAGCAGTGAGAGAGACGTCGAATTGGTGCTGCTGCCAGTGTTTCCCAATGCCCTGTAAATATTAAACGTTTTTCCTGGTTTATTTCTATTGTCATACTCAGATTATATGTGTTTTTCTTTTACATTCCCCACTCTCGAGGCGTCTTCGCTGTCTTCTCACGGATTGAACTCTATATATCCAGATACTGCAAACGGATTTCCTATAACATGGCGGCCCGTGCTTCGCGCACAGACTTTTGGGTAGTGTGGTTCATGCAGATCACCCCTTTGCCGTTCGTGCACATTCATGCAGAGAATATGATTAGAGAACTGTAAAGGGGAGGTAATTTATAAACTAATACTGCATCGTCACCCAGTGGTCAAATATATAGAAATTTTATCGCACGCTATGGACAAATGACAGCGATCCTAAACTATTAAACTTTCCCATTATTTTCAAGCTAAGATTCATCACCAGAGGGCGACGTTACTGCACAGAGAGTGAGCTGTAATTTTCTGTTTTAATAGTGTAATTGCAAAAACTTGCTTTGATATTACGTGTTTGTTTAAATATAAATAGCCTATATTTATATAGATTTGACTCTTTGTAGCGTATATATAGTGGGGACAAACAAAGGGTTAACAAACTCCGTTAACAAACACTATTGTACGTTCAAATACATGTTATCTTTTTACATTTACAATTACTAATGTATTTGACTACAATGTATGTTAACCAAATTAAGAATTATAAACCAAATAGCAGTAAGGTTTTCACTGAAAAGTGATATTTGCTAAAAGGGTATTTTTGTTTCAAAGAATATAATTAACAAAAATTATGTTTAAGACAAATTAAAAGGAGAGAATCTAACAGGGCTCATCCTAGCCAGTTCATCTCCATATGACTCAAATAACAGAGACTGAGATTTGAGATTTCTCAAAACCACGCAACTTTACGTCTGTGTTTGGGTCCAGTGTGAGTTCTGTGTCGTGAGGGGCTTTTCGTTTAATTGGTTACTGTGGAGTCCAGACTCACATGGGTCGTGGGCATGACGTTCAGACGCGCGGATGGTTTCCTCGCTCTTAATATACCGTAATGTTTACGACACATGGAGCCGAACTGGTTTGGGGTTCGAGAGAAACCGAAGTCGCGTTTCTCAACGCAACCACCGAGTTTTTACCCACTGTAATAACCACAGCGGTGCCCAAAAGTAACAAGGCTTGCGGAGAGCAGAAAACCCTGGAGCTGGACTTAACCAAGACCATTATCGTCGGGATGCTGCTGAGCACTATAACCGCGGTCACGGTGATGGGGAACACGCTGGTTGTGATCGCAGTTTGTGTGGTGAAAAAACTAAGACAACCTTCAAACTATTTACTGGTGTCTCTCGCCATAGCCGACCTGTCTGTAGCGGTGGCGGTGATGCCGTTTGTGGTCGTCACTGACCTGACGGGAGGCGTCTGGCTGTTCGGAGAGGTTTTCTGTAACATTTTTATTGGGATGGACGTCATGTGCTGCACGGCATCTATTATGACATTATGTGTGATAAGTGTGGATAGGTAAGTTCATATTTATAAAGTCAACGTTTTTTAAAGGTTTTAGGAGGTATAATAGTGATTATAGATTTGTTTGTACTCTTTGTGCAATTGTATATTCCGTTCCAGACAGTTCCAACTTCATAACAAATTTAGTTGCTGACATAATTGTTACGATGCTCAATAGATCATTCGTCGTATGTTTTTAAATGTTAATAACTAACTGTTCATTTAAGAGAAAGTGTTCTCAAAACTTACTCCAGTATGGATGTGAGGTTACAACATTTTTAAAAATATCCATGCCTTACCAGAACACAGTTCAAGCTGGTTACGCTTTCATTAAATATTGAATCCGGTCTTAATTTATCCCCGTGTGGTTTTATTGCGTAATACGCATGAGTTTCTATATAAATATCATCAGACTAACATTTTAATTTGATTATCTGTGGAACTTTTTGGGGATGATAATTCAGAATGCGCCCATGCAAAACTCTGAACGAGGTCTTTGAAACCATCATAACGAACCCATTGAGATGAATACATTCGTACCTCTGACCCAAAACCTTTTAGCCTATGACATACAGACCCCTGTGACAACTAGAATTATGTCTCTCTATATTAAAGTGTATAAGCTATATGATCTGGTGAAGTTGATTATGTTAATGATTGTGTGTCGTCAGACACATTATGCCGGGTGTAAATTCAAACGCATGGATGCGGAATAACCCAGTGATGTCTCCTGCATAATTAATTGCAAATTAATCCGGTAGAGAATAACGTATATAATCTTTATTGTCCATAAACGTGTACACTGATAATAGTGGCTATGATAATTAATGGCTGATGATAAATTCTGTAACAGTGATCAGCTTCATTCACGTGTTGTCGTCTTAACTTTGTCCGATTACACTGTTGTTGAATACACCTATTCAAGCTGTAGAATACAGTTACAATTACTACACTGCAATTCACACATACGATATCAGACCTGTTAAAATAGAAAAAATGGTGAAAAAACAAAGAAACCGGTGGACAATATACTATAGTTTTAATTTTTTGTTAAATGTTTCCCGGACTTTGGCGGTGAGCTGAAAATTCTTCAAAAAAGAGCCTTCAAACTCTCAGAAAGTCTGTTGGGACATTTTCTTGTTTCTTGTTGAATGAGATTCAAAGGCTGCAAACTCAGACTTTATTTCACAGTCAGAAAGATGACTACCTCACTAACCCATAGAGTTATAGTGAAATACTGCAAGTTCTGGAGCTTAATAAGGAATTCAGGGATCATAGACGACTGTAGATACATTCTCTTTTAAAAAGATTTTCAGCTTTGTGCAGTTTTCTTTAGCATTACATTTAGCATTTATTGTAGGCTTCATTTAGAAGACAAATCCTCACCTAACAAAACGCTGTTGGCCTCAGTAAACCATTTTAAATGTATATTTTTAGCATTGTATCAAAGATTTATGGGGAAATTGATCTGTATTGATCTGTAATGGTGAAAATATTAAAGGTCCTCAATATGTTCTCACTACAGACACACTGTACTGTATACAGAATGTTTGCAGTGCATGCGACAGGGAAAAATACAATGCACAGACACAGACCTCAATTTCAAACAGATAAACCTCTCGATAAACAATTAAAATCTCACAAAAGGGGCTTGAGATTCAGTAGATGGTAATAAACAGAAAAATAAACAGCCCTCTAATCTACTGTAGCTCTCTCAGATTAATTAGTCTTAATATTAATCATCACGTCTAGAGCCCTTCATTGCACCTAATTGAACACAGAAGTACAAATTCACTATTATGGACGTAACTGAGAAATTACAGCCACATAACGATCTTGTTATAGTCAGACCTTCAACTTTACTTTGATTCATGTTTTCTCGTTTTCGTCGGATTGGTGTGCTACTGAAACCACCGACCTGTGCCAGTTTTTAATGTAGGATTAGATGAAGACTAAGACTAAGTGACATGCAGGCCAAGTATGATCCATCAACGTTAGCACACACACATTATGAGCAGTGAGTGAACACACACACCCTGAGCAGCTGGAATCTTTGAGTGCTCTCAAAGATCTCAGAAATGAGAAACGAACAGAGATCATAAAACATTCCACAAGCATTTATAATTCAGCAAAATCTGTGGTTCCTTTTTGGTGCCTCTACAGTTTGCTTACGGTTCTCAGATCATTTTATATACAACAATGCACAACATACCTTCTGCTCATTTGATTGAACTGTCCAGGGTGGTTTCCTGGACCGGGTTTAAGTTTAGTCCTGTACTAAAATGCATGTTTGAGTTGT
>JAZGTJ010020027.1:0-10606 GCA_036877575.1 Botia almorhae | reverse complement strand
TGTAATTTTGTGGGGTCATATAATTCCACAACACAAGCAGAATATGATAAATTAGGCACTGGTGACAGTGTTGACAGACTGAGAAGAACTGATATAAGTTTAACCTGTAATGTATTTGTGACCCTTTAAAAACATCTGTCATATCTATGGAAAGTGTGTGTGTATGTTGGTACCTGTGATACCCCTGCTCGTGTGATCACATGACTCACTTGTTGAGGTTGTGTGGATTAGGCAGATGTTTGGACAATCTGACCTCTCCCATCAGATCTTCATAAACCACCATATCATTTTCACTATATCATTTTCACCATATCATTTTCACCATATCATTTTCACTATATCATTTTCACCATATCATTTTCACCATATCATTTTCACCATATCATTTTCACCATATCATTTTCACTATATCCTTTTCACTATATCCTTTTCTTGTTTCTGCAACATCTTTCTGTGCCTGAAAACAGAGGGGGGGGGTTGAGTTTATTTTGCAACACACCCATCAGTGCTGGCGTCAGTCTGGGTTTGTTACATTTTCACAGACTACTGGAGCTCAGCCAATCACAGTAAAGCAATCTTTGAAATAATAAACTGTAAAATCGGTAATATAATCTTTACAGCAGAATTGAAAGAGGGTAAAATAAGCTAAACAGAGCTGAGATTACTACAGTATGATTGGCAGCTCAAAACACAATCACTCTGGACAAAATATTTCAGAAACACATAAGGAATGAGAAATGACATGTGTTAATTCTTTGCTGTACACAGTAGCTGTGCTGACCAATCAGCATCGGTTTCTAATAATCAAGCGCATCCGGTGTTCTCCCCCTCTTCTCTCCCTGTTGAAGGACGATGTTTTCAGGGCTCAGGTTTCTGTGAATAATCCTCATACTGTGGAGGTACGTCAGTGCTGAGGCTGGAAACAAAGTGTGTTTGTGTGTGTATGATTTATCCTCTTCACTGATCTCAACAGCACATCTGGGTCATTTTACAAACTCTGACATTTACAAGACAAGATGTGACACAAATTCAAATTCATCAGAAATGTAAAAACAGAATCCCAAAAGTCTTTGATGGGGTGAGAAAAACCCGCCATTATTAAACATACATATATGATGGTTATTTGAAAATGTCAAAATGCAAAAGAGGTTTGTGTAAGGGTTAGGTTTAGGGGTGATGGTTATAGGGGATAGAATATATTCACAAAAAGGGTTTCACAATGGAGAAATAACTGCAAAAATAATGATTTAAAGTCCTGCTTTACTTAGACCATGACTTTCATGTGAACTGTCACAGAAAAGTAACAAGTGAAATCTTGGGTGTTTTGTGAGAATGTGTGTGTGTGTTTGTGGTTTGACTATATAGAATGAGTTATGAGAGGGAGTAAGTCCAGGTTTGTGGTATAAACCATGTCTGGGGAGAGTCTGCTATAAATCTGACACCCCCATCACACAACCACTGCTGGTTAACTACAACAATCCACCTAACCACATTGCAGCGTCATGGAAACACTCTTTACCTCTGTACACACCCCCAGGACTAAATGCATTGACTGATAAATTGTTTTTACAAAATATAACATGATCAGAAGTAAATGAAAACATTTCCTAACACACACACATCAGAGCACCACAAATGTACCTCCTCATACTATCACATGTTGCAATGTTGTGTGTGTGATGTGTAGAGCTTTCAAAGGATGTGAGTATATTTGACTTTATATCATGATTCAGCATTCAGATACACAAATGAGCATGAATACAGAGATGCTCCTGAATAAAGTGGAGTTTAAGGGTGTGAGGACACAAACAGAGAAACAGTCTTTATATTGCACACACAGCTGTGTGATGCTTTTCTACTGTGGTGTCATAAATTCATCCCTCAATGTTTTCCTTAGAGCTGTTTCATAAAAACATGTAAAAATAGTCGAATAACAATGGAAGCTTTGCGTGGTTGTGTAATGAACTTCACATTAAAACGGTAAACTTAGAAAATATTTACTCTGCTCAGTGGAGGAGAGATGGAAAAATACTATAAAAATAAACAGTTTGATCTATTATTAAATACCATGATGCTAGTATAAGTGTTATTTATAACTTTATAGTTTCAGCAAGCAGGGACCAAAGTCACACAACACAGCAAATTTTACTATACTGTTTCCTCACTGTACCGTACGCTCACTGTACCGTACGCTCACTGTACTGTAGCTGTACTGTAGCAAATATAGTCTTTTGTATCATTTTCATTTAGCAGACGCTTTTCTTGAAGATGACATACAAAGTGAGGAAACAATAAAAGGATTCATCATAACATGAGAATGATCGTCTCTGAAACAGCCATTGCACATCGAACAGAACAGAACAGCGAAATTGTTTTTGTTTTTTTTTACGGGTAAAGTTCTCCTTCAAAACTGTATGTGTATGTAACATAACATTGCTTTTGCCTCTCTGTCGCCATCTCTGTTTGAAACTCAAAATTGCAGGTTAATTGCACTCAAATAAGGTCAAACTGACGCTTCTTGTGAAATCGGACCCGACGGCTCAGATTATAAATCATTATTATACACTTACAGTTATGAATTGAGGGAAGTTAAGGAAACTGTTTTGATCTGTCATGCAGTTGCTCAAATGCATTTTGTACAATCTTTTATTTATTTATTTATTTATTTTTTAAAGTTGCAGATTGTGGCTTTAAAAAAGACTAATTCACTATGAGAATATCCGAATTCTCACGCTCTACATTATAAATGACACATCAGATTTGTACTGATTGTTATGAGAATAGTGGCACTCTTTATGTTGCCCATTTCCTGTGATACTTCTGTGAGATCACATCCTCTGGAAGAAATCTAACAACTGGTGACATCACCAGGAAATTGAGGAAAGGAAGAGACAGCAGAGCGAGAAAGAGGGAGAGAGAGGTTGCAGTGTCGTCAGGTGAGTGAGTAATCATGGCACACAATGACACATTATCATTTCTGAGTTTAACTGATTAACTGATTCTGCATCAACAGCCACATTTCATTAATGACATCAAGTGGAAACTCAACAGCACCAAAACTGTAGAAAACGACGAACAATAATGCCCACAGCCACACCAAAACACAGGACTTCCACTTACTGCTTATCAACATCCTCTTCTCCAAACCCTCAAATAATGCACATGCTGCTTCCTGACAGGAAGTGATGTCATTGCTGACCATTGGAGGGAGAGCATCAGGGTGTGTGTGAGTCTGAACACATCAGGATACAGTGAGAGAGACACAGATGCAAATGTAACCCTCTGTGTGAATCTGTGTGTGTGTGGCAGGCAGTGACTGATGGTGCGGTCACCTATGTGGATGTTGCTGACACAGGTCAGAGGTCAGCAGGTACAGCAGAAGCATTTCCTCTTGTCTTCAGCACTTCTCATTGTTAAACAACAGAATGCTGTGATGTAGCTGGGAATCTGAATCTATTTTAATACACTGTCCTGAGACTGCAGGATGGGCGGCACACACCGTTTACCAGCAAACACCAAACAAAAGAGCTGCCACACTAATTTAAGGGGTAGTTCACTCAAGAACTTTCTATTAATTACTCATATGTCGTTTCATACCCGTATGAACTTAATTCATCTTAAGAACACAAATTAAAATATTTTTTATGAAAGACAGGAGCTTTCTAACCCCCCCTCCACCATAGACAGCAACACAAGTATCACTTTCAAGGCCCAGAAAGGTGTAAAAGACATAATTTAAATAGTGCACGTGACCAGTGGTTCAACGGCAAGAATGTGTTGTGTGGTGCGTGCTGGTGCGCTTTTTTTTCTCTGAACTATCTCTTTAAGTACGGAATGACATCATTTAGTAGAATTTCTGATCCAGAAGAATGTTGTGCTTGTTAAAATCACATTTAGCACTGAACATGTTCTGGGTTTGACTTTGTCAATGGGTCTACCTGGATTGTGCATTAACATTATAATATCACTCCATCCACCTTAAACGCTCCGGTTCCCAACCTCTCCTTCAGTTCCCAATCGCTGCTTCAGTTCCCAACCTCTCCTTCAGTTCCCAATCTCTCCTTCAGTTCCCAATCGCTGCTTCAGTTCCCAACCTCTCCTTCAGTTCCCAATCTCTCCTTCAGTTCCCAATCTCTCCTTCAGTTCCCAACCTCTCCTTCAGTTCCCAATCGCTCCTTGAGTTCCCAATCGCTCCTTCAGTTCCCAATCGCTCCTTCAGTTCCCAATCTCTCCTTCAGTTCCCAATCGCTCCTTTTGTTCTCAATCGCCCCTTTAGTTCCCAATCGCCCCTTCAGTTCCCAATCGCTCCTTCAGTTCCCAATCGCTCCTTCAGTCCCCAATCGCTCCTTCAGTTCCCAATCGCTCCTTCAGTTCCCAATCTCTCCTTCAGTTACCAATCTCTCCTTCAGTTCCCAATCACTGCTTCAGTTCCCAAAAGCTCCTTCAGTTCCAGGGGCCGCACATCTGAGGGCTCATACAAACCCTAAGGAGCAGAACAGTCTGTGTGAAACAAAATGTGTCTATGCATGTATGTATACAAACACACACACACACATATACACATATAATAGTTATAATATATAATATACTTTTAATGCATATATAACAGGAAGTACAGTGTGTTTGTGTGCGTCTATGCTTTATTTCAAAATACAAACTAAAGAACCAAAACATTTCCACGTTCACAGTGAAAATAAATTCCACTGAACATTAATGTTGTGCGTCTTTTCAACAGTGTTTAAAATACTGATCAGTATTTATGGCTTGTTTGTGGAAATCAGTTTACAGAAGATCATTTGTTTAACAAACTTTGTGGTGACATCACCAACTTTCCCAATGTCCCAATGCATAATAGAAGACAATTCAGAGGAAAAGAATTTGTAATAATGTTTATTGTTTTGTACGACATAAACATGCTTATATTTACTTTTACACACATTTGACTTTTAACACATTGTACCACATCAATGGAAAGTTAATTTTCCTTCTGCTTTCAGATCAGATTATTTCCATGACACTAACAGACCAACAAATCAATTTTGTGATTTGGTTAAAAACTGAAGCGCTGTGGATTTCTCTTCCTGAAACTTTCCATTCCCGTAAATATTGTAATAGCACCCACAATCACGTGTGTCTCTCACGAGAACGCTGAACTTGATAAACACTGAGTACATGTAAACAGTTTAATATCACTACACTTCATACACTGAACTGTATTATCCTGTACATTCAAATCCTCAATCATTCATATTCACACAGATCTGTTGGGATCATTTCCTCGCAGCTGTGAGTTCCTGTGGTTCCGCCCGCATGAGGACAGATTTACAGATCTGATCAAGTTCCCATCATTTGTTTCATGTGTAAGAAGTCGACCTGAAAATCTGTAACACTTTCTAGCAATCAGGAGCAATGCAAACAACAGCTGTTTTATACCTAATGTAATTGTTTAATACATAAAGACAGCTATTAAAAACAGTAGGATTTGCTTTTTCAATGCAAAGTAATACATAACAGTTTTCCTCACCTTTATCTTTATTTATAGAATAACAGAATTTGAATGAATTTGACTGAAATGCTTTCATGAAATCAGAGTCTCTGTTACAGTCACATCAAAGACCTTCAACATCAGCATTGTATCTTTTATTCTTCTATCCAAATAAAAGGCAGATGAACTCTTGTCCCCTAAATAGCCAGAATGAGACACAGTAACATGATCAGCCATTAAACTTCATGTCCTGCGTCATTATGAATAATCTGTTCTCTGAAATCACTTCAATGAGTTCTGAACCACACAGAGCTGATCATCAAGAAAACAAGCAGCTCATGAGTCGACCAGAGCTGCACAGCAGTGTGTTTATACTGCTGCGTGTTGCCACATCTAAATGTCTCTGGTGCTGGTGTATAGCTGCTCTGTGATGGTCAGACTGGTGAAGATGTGACGTCCTCATCTGCTCTTCTCCTGTGTTTACACAAACGTTTCCTGTTGTCGTGCATGTTTGATGACACATTACGATAAACTGTGTGTAACTTTACACAGATAATACACAGGCTTGCGTGACCAGCACATACATTGTCACGAATATCAGAACACATACTAATATTACATAAAAAATGACGTTTAATAATAAAAACATGCTAAAAGTTCTTTACAACAGCTGCTTATGTTGTTATTTTTCGACCATTCATTGTCATTCAAGCTTTTTATATGTAAAGAAAAATAAAAAGAAAGCTAAAACAGCTTTTAAAGGTATTGTAGCATTTATTCCTACTGTACTTTCCATCAGAGCTAACACAAGTTATACGTTTATTGAGTTTATTGTCATTTCAAGCATATACAAGCACATAGTGAAACAAAGCAACACTTCTCCAGACCAAAGTACTACATAAGACAAACACTGAACAGTGCAGCATCGACCAGTACACAGTTCTGTAAGGAGAAGTAAACCTGGTGTAAAAGAAGTAAAACCACCTACATCAACTGAACAAAAAACATTATCTTTATGTTTTTACTGTATGTGGTCTCAAAAACTGCTTTATTCCAGTCAAAACATTATAACTGAATCAACAAAAGGTTTTTTTAAGGGTAAGATGAGGGTAACATTTTAAAGTCGGGCATGTACAGAACTCAAAATTTAAACAAATCAATGCAAATGACATAATGTGTTAATCAGAAACATGACCACACATGCACGAGATTTTGCCAAAACCTTGTTTTTATTAACCTTTGCATTTACAGTTAAAAACCTTATTATACTTTCATTGTGTTTGTACAAATGAGGACCTCCCCCAAAGTTTTGTCAGATTTGTCAAGTTTTGCTGACTTTTGGGTACAAATTTGCCCCCAGTATATGGTTAATTAAACCCACACACACGTATTGGCATATGTTGTTTACGAGGACTCTCCATAGACATAATGGTCTGTAGAGTTTGTACAGTACATAAATACTCTACAAACTGTATATTCTATCCCAAACCCTCACAGAAAACGTTTGCCATTTTTTAATTAACATAAATTCACCATTTGGTATGTTTTTTAAAGATCTGGTTTATAGACACACTTAGACAAAGGCAGTGTCATAAAAGTGGAATAATCCACTAAATACAGAAGATGTTTACTGGTTACCATCACAGAGTATTTGGTCTTCCTATTTGTTGTCCTAATTTTGTGCTGAGGAAAGCTTAAAGTGTTTCATTATTAGACGAATAAACGGACAGATACAGTGACTCTGGTCAGGGTTCTGTTTAAAACATCTCATATCACCAAACAAAGTATTTTCTGCAAACAAAAACACAGGAAGCTTTTCTAACAACTATCTTTTCTCAATTATTTTGGTGACGTTTAGTGACGTCAGTTCTCCTCAAGTACACACAGGTGAAAGTAAGCACAGTTGTACTTCATCACATTATATATTCTGTGTGATGTTGTATTTGAGATGTGTTCATGTGTTATGTGTCCGTGAATTTTATGTGCCTTTATAAGCCTTTCATACATTATTCAGTCTGAGTTAACTGTGCTCGTCTCTCTCTCTCTCTCTCTGTATGACGTCACTGATATGCGATGACGCACTCGCGTTCCTCCCCCGCGCGGATCTGTGTGTCTCCACGCCCCGTCACAGCATCAGAACCGGTCCGTCCCACGACTTCGCGGAAGAGACCGAGATTCAGCAATAAATATCCCGAGATTCACGAGTCAGACCCACACACAGAGAGACACGCTTCGGATTAAGACTCATTTTTAAGCACATTGCAGAGGATCAGAGCTCCGCGCTCTGGGTTTGGGAGGTAAGACCTGCACACGGCGTCTTTATTTCTTGCTTATATACAAAAGGTTCACATAAAAAATTATATATATTTTACCTTCATATGAACCTTTTGTTATCATTGTTTTGCATTAAACTTGAATGTAGGCAGCCAGTTGTTGTAGTCATATTAAAATGAAGTATGAAGTATTTTGTGTTCAGATTCACATGACTGTGGTGGTGTTGTTATCTAATGTGTGTAAAGTTTGCTTAAATGTGCTTTAAACATTTACTACATTTACAGTAAGAATCAGATGTAAGATGAAGCTCGCCATATAATCTCACCGTGACGTAGTTGTTTAGGAATTTCCTCTTATTGCACAGTGTGTGGAGTAACTCTCTTATCTGTGTGACTGAACAGCATCCAGCACTGTGTCTACAAACATCATCTCTAATGATACATGAGAAATACTGACGCTCAGACACAGATGAAAAAACTGATTTAAAAACTGTATTTTAATAGGCCTACATTTTTAATAAACACACAAACTGTCTGTCATAGTAATACACTGATAAACTCTGTTTAAGTGTGTGTGTGTGTGTGCGCGCGTGCGCGTGACACCTGACCCTCACTGCTGTTCGAAAGGCAGAACAGCATCATTGTTCAGCAGATGACAGACACACAGCAGGAATGAACAGAAGAACATGATGAATGAGTGGAGAGCTTGTAAAGGAGTGTAGCTGAGTCACCACAGAGACAGACAGCGGAGAGAGAGACAGCTGAGAGATAGACAGCAGTGCTGAACTAGCAGAATACTCACAGAAGCCGTTTGCAGTTAAAACAACACAGTACAAACATAAGAATCAGCACAATCACTTCTGAGTAAGATCTGAGGAGTCTTTAATCTGACCTACACTGACAGACCATCTTACACACACACACACACACACACACAATACACATTACGTGTGACTATATGTGTGTTTGTTTTTGTGTGTGTGTATATAATGTCATGTAATGCACCATATGAATTGTGAGAGAGTCATGAACAAAAACTTAACATATGTACAGACAAACAAACAGTTTTTGGGTTAGTTTAGTGTCCCAGTAGTAGTTTAATATTGTAATACAGTGTTGTTTTTGTGTATTTGACAAACAACTTAGATATAAACTTTTTTATATTAAACTTTGTGTACATTTTATGACATTTAATGTAGCTTTGCAAAAAAGTTTTGCACAGTTCTATCCAGCAGAGAGAGATAGAGAGAGACAGAAAGAGAGGGAGAGAGAAAGGAAGAAACAGAGAGAGTGAGAGAGAAACAGAGAAAGAAAGAAACAGAGAGAGTTTAAAATCGAACGAGACAGTGAGTCAGAGCTATGAACTAAACGACACACAGACATTAAAACTTTAAAATGAGAAACAGATTTAGTAAGTCTGTTTCCACAGGTGTCAGATTTTCACAATATGTGATTCTTATGGAGATTTTATGTCTGGTTTGTTGTTGTGATTTTGGAGGGTTGACTTTATATTTAGTTATTTTTTTAATCTGACGTAGTTTCTGCACGTGTAGTTTTTCCTGTACAGAAGGAAAGTGTGTGTGCACACACGGGTCGGTCCACGTCTCTCCTCTGACTCATGTTACTGACCTGCTTTCTTCTGCAGGAATGTAGTTTGTCATGCCAGTGTTACAGTTCTGTGGTCAGTCTGTACACATGATTATAGAATAATTCATGATGATTGATGTGTCTGTCCATCTACATTTACACTCAGCTCATAATGAGTTGAGTGTAAATGTTCAGTTACAGATGTGTGTGTGTGTGTGTGTGAGAGAGAGACAGAGTGATTAAAAAACTGGACAGGAAGTTTGTGGGACTCTTCCTGTTTTTTGTTTTAGGAGGGCCATATAAACACAACTATGTAACTCTGGAAAACAAAATATTTCTGAGAGCACAATATTTGTGAAATATTCTACAATATATTTCTTTGAAGATTTGACCAATTTAGACTTTTAAGGGCAAAATCTCACAGCACAAGAGACACACTGTCTTCATTGGTAGATTACTCACTAACCAGTGAACTTTAATCCCTGTATGTCCTCAGAGTGTGAAAGATTATTAACAATGTGAGTCAAGTATACTGTTCCTGTAGCTCAGTTGGTAGAGCATTGTGTTAGCAGCGCAAAGGTTGTGGGTTCGACTCCCAGGGAGCACATGTACTGACAAAATGTATAACTTGAATGAACTGTATGTTGCTTTGGATAAAAGCGTATGTCAAATGCATAAATGTAAATGTAATTATGAATAAGTGCTGTATTTAGTGATGATTAACTGAGCAAGAAATTCCCTGAGGATTTGCTAATAGAAACATACCTAAAAAAATCTCAACAACATCCCATTTGTTGTGATGAAATTACAGTCTGATTCAGTGGACGGTTTCTCTACACTGTTCATCTGACATGTCTCCTCTGTAGTTTTTTAAGGTTTTTTCAACAGTGTCTCAAACTGTGCTCAACTCTGCCAAGATGGGCTTATTAGTGTCTGTTTTTAATCTCTCTTGAAGAATTTAGGGAATTGACAGTGAGACCTGTGAGAACATGAAGTTACTCCTGAAACTGTTACTGCTGCTGCCGCCTGTGTTCTGTGCTGGAGACCAGACAGTAAGTGTGTGTGTGTGTGTGAGAGTAAGTGTGTAATTTCTCAATGAATGATTTCTAGTATTTATTTGTTTCTGCAGGTGCTTCATCACAGACAGAGGAGAGGCACGCGTGTGTATTTAAAAGGTTAGTTTGATTGAACTTTTAATCTCTGTTTGTGTCTCTAATCTCTGTCTGTGTTCTAAACATCAGAACGTAATACTTCTGCAGTT
>JAZGTJ010020026.1:0-10606 GCA_036877575.1 Botia almorhae | reverse complement strand
AGAGACTCCAAGTCTTCTTCAAAATACCTCCAAGCAGCTCCAACAGTAATGAACCCCTGAGAAACTGAGATTGCTGACGCATAAAATGTGTTGCTATTTTTGGAGGCATATTTGCAAGATTTTTGAAAGGATGCTATTTCTACAGATAGATTCAGCCTCCTTTCAACAAAGAAGTTTATTTAAAAACAGATTTACATTGCATTATAAACTGTAAATAGCCCACTTTCTGGAGAATATAATAAACATCAGATTTAGGTACAGACCCTCTCTAGAGATGCACCAGCTCAATAGTGATGACATAAATCATAAGTATGTGTCAACAGGAACTGACAGTTTTCCATGTTTCCTAAGATGTAAAATGCAAGTCTGCACGAAGGAATTGTGTTGTCGAGGAGATCCATTGTCACTTGCAAATTTTCAAAAGCTTAAGGCATGGCGAAGCTGCCGCTGGGAAACAATTTATATAACTTAATTAAAATGTCCCTTTTCATCAGTCTGCTATCACGTCTATTTGCAAACGTTGATTGTTTTGTGCTCAAACTTGATTCTTGTGAAAAGAGCACATTTCCCTTATATGTTGGAAAGAAATAGGTTCTTCCTGGACTCAATATTGTTCTGTGTCTTGCAATTCATTTTCTCTGACAGTGGACTTTGCTTAATAAACCAGACAATGAAGAGAATTAAATAGCAACTAGCCTATCCTGTCTCCGAAGATTTATTGGGAAGGTCTTATCTATCAATGCATGTTCACAAAGATAAGTCTTTTTAAATCTATACGCGACTCTATGATGTCTAATTGCGATATATTTTCAGCTGCAGGGAACAGAACAAAAAGGAACTCTCAATTAATTGATGACACACTAATTATATGTTTAGCAAAACCACCTCCCAACCACATATGCCGACATGTTTGTTGCCGAGTATCATTGACTTAAGGGGTGGAAGGAGTCAAAAAACTAGCCTTGAGAGAATCCAATTCATTCTTCCTTGTTACACCACAATTGTGAATGTGATAAGTCATGAATAAGAATAAGTGTCTCGCAAGAGATATCGTAAAGTTGATTTTTAGCTTTCTCTCTGGAAATTATTATTTCCATCTTGTTATCATGGAGGTCCATATCTTAAGACTTCAGCTTTATATGCATGCAGGCTGCTAACTATAATGATTGAATATTTTGGTGAGAGTTTATACTCATGTCTCTCCTGTCCCACACTTTGCATCCGAGTCTAGTTCATTTAGAAACAAAAACACAGATAACATAACTCAGGTTATATTGCATCAAATTACCCTATTACCCCGAAACATGTTACATCACAAAATGAAGGGAAATTAGGAGAACAAATTAGTAGAGCAAACTTAATGGTATAAAGGGTTAGTGAGTGACCCAGGGAATTTAATTTGCCGCCCTAAATTATGGGCACATTCTAAAGCAGATATACTTAGTCATACAGTCAAACCTATTTTTACAGCAAGCTACTTTAAAGCTACAATTGTAAATGTAATAAATGTAAAGTTGGTCAGATGTGAAACTAGTGAATGAATTAGTGTGTGTAAAGTTCACCTGTTAACCTGTGATCTGTGAGTGACTGACCTTATTTGTGTTTTTGTGCATATAATATTCACAATATATATAGAAGGCTAATATATTTGTATATACACACACACACACTGAAAGAGTAGTTTCTTATTTCCATGCTCTCATTCTGTCATGCACTCACCACCCCCAGCCCTTTTCTGCAGATGTTATATATCGCTTCATAGTTACAGTGCAAGAAGATGAAAACACACACTGGGGGACGGCCAATTTACAGAAGGTGTGTATGATGAACAAAATGAGATCCAACCACAATGTTGACAGTTTTCCTGCAGTTAAATTTTCGATCACCCAATTAAGTTTATGTTAAACATTTTTCATTGTTCTCTTCTCCCGCTCTCTCTCTCTCTCTCTCTCATTTTGTCTGTTTTTCAAGATATGTTTTTGGCTTTTTGTTGAGAAGACTGGAGAAACCAACCTCTTTCCAAAATGTCCCAAGCCCCCAATCAAAAGCTCAGATTGTCTCTCAGTCTCCCTCACCTTAAGGAGCAATCTCAGCTTCAACACTAGTTAGTTCAGAGTTGTAGAGAAGTTTCTCCTCTTGGCTGCTTTTTAGCTGAATATAGAATCAGGCTCTTGACCTGCAGTTGTCATTTGTATGGATCTAAAAAGATTGTCTGGCTTCATTGACCTTTAAGCTATCATGAGGAGTTTCTGTCTGTATCGAGAAGATGCTTCGTGCGGTGACTAGTAATGACTAGTAATGTTTTGGTATGAGATTACAGGCAGGATTCTGGTTTGAGCTTCCTGAGGTGCCTGCCATCTGTCCTTGAAGATAAGAGGCTCTTTAGACAGATTATTTCTGAGATGGAAGACTCAAGCAGGGACTGAAGTGTTAACATGAGAAGTTAGACATTCAAGCCTGTTGGAAATCATTTTGTGCCTCACAAATTTATTTACACCCCTTCGGTTCACCCCAAAATGAAAATGATTCATCTGTGTCAACCCCAAACCTGCTGCTATATTATTTCCTGTAAAACACACAAAGAGATTTTAGCTTTTCTTTGTTTCTAATCTAATCTTTATTTTCCATACAATGACAGTGTTACATTAAGTGACCGTGGAACACAGTAACCATTAAGCTCAAAAATAAAAATAAAAAACAATAAAAGTAGTTAATTTTATATATAATCTTCCTATATAATCTTGGTCATACAATAGCAAGTGAAAACTGAAATCGTTATTCACTAATTATCTCCCCCTTCAGTGATAAATTAACCTGAGAACTGCCCTGACCAGATAATTTTTTTTACTGTTTTCCATGAACCACCCATTGATCTGGTTCACAAATCTGACTGAACAATTTGTTAACAAACTCACTAATTAAATGGTCCAGTCACAGTAGTACTGAAAGACTGTTACCAATGAACAATTACTTAAAATTCTGTCTCTTTTTCACATAGAGCTATTGTGATGTAACAATGGCTTTAGAGAACTTTAAATTATTTTTTAAATTATTTTTATGGCAATTCTGGTGTTTTTTTGTCGTTTTGAAGCTTAAAAAGAGTTGTCATCATAAACTGTTGTTGTATTAAAATGACCTGTGAAAAGATTCTTTAAAGCATTTGTTGATTTCCTCAGAAGATTTATTGTTCTGCAGAAGAAGGTTAGATGGGTTTGGAATGACATGGGTAATAAATTGATTCATAAAAAATGTCTCTTTAGGTATTTGTTCAACCCCTTAAATGAAATCCCTGTCAGACAATAATTTGATGAAAGTCTACAGTTCTCCAATCAGAGTAGATTTATGATAATACCACACAACATGGCAAACATACAAAATAAATTTGTCACCTCTATTACTAAAAAGCCTAGAAGATTACTGAAGATGCCTCAAGCACTTGAATTAGAATTAGTTTGTACCACCAGATGAAAGGTCATGCTTCAGGTTGTATCTGTTGACT
This sequence comes from Botia almorhae, assembly GCA_036877575.1. Classification (NCBI taxonomy): domain Eukaryota; kingdom Metazoa; phylum Chordata; class Actinopteri; order Cypriniformes; family Botiidae; genus Botia; species Botia almorhae. Next base: position 7,107 of record JAZGTJ010020026.1, on the reverse strand, counting down.
TTGTCCATTAATTTCTAGGAGTGTTTGTGTCTGTGCGTTTGCGGTTGTGGAGCACTTCAGATGTGCACAGCTGATGAAATAATCAGCCCATTTCACTGCACAGACTCAGTGGAGTCAAAACTCAGAACAGAGTGCCACAGTCTCGCACAAACTGTGCTTGAATGTAGGGACACTTAACAAGGGCCTTTTGTACTTGTTTTAAAACGTTCACTGCTTAGCAAAGTGTTGAAACAGCCTTTTATCAACAGCATAAGTTGCCATTTCATCTCCAAGCTTCAGTTGTTCTCTGAAGTTGAACCTGTGTTAAAGAACAATGCAAGCAAATAAGACCAGGGCAGTGTGTTTGTAGAGCAAATGTGGGTGGTAAGCAGTCATTTAAAAGACAGATGTAAAACAAGAAAGGACACATAACTTAACATAACATAACATAAAAGGACACTTAGTAGACGGACAATCATAGGGGTAAATGTCTTATGTCAAGATCACAACAATAGCTAATAATAATAGCTAGTAATAATAGCCAATATATGTTCCTTACAAGACTTAAATGTTTAACACCACAGCTGTTTTATTAGGTGGAATTGAAGTTAAGAAACCCTTTCAATTTTATTGTATAGAAAACACAGCTCCAATATTTATCAGATATCAGAAATAATGTTTTGTGTTCCACAGAAGAAAGAAGATCATGTGTGATTGGATCAACATGTAGATGAGGAAATAATCTGTAGGTAAACTATTTCTTTAAGGTATGAGTGACATAGTCAAACATGTTTACCTGTCTTGTGTCAAATCTAATTTGCTGTGTTTTTTTCTCCTCCAGTTCTGTGGGACGCTGACTTTTCTTGGGTCAGCGTCTACAAATGAACTACAAATGTGAATGAAGTGCACAAAGATGAATTTATGAAAATCTTAAGGACATAGAATACAATAACTAGGATAACTATTACTAGACTACAATAACTACTACTAACTGCAGTTGCCAGCAGTTTAATTTTTAAATGGTTCATTACAGGGATTTTGCCTAATCAAAATCAGTCCCCTCCAGAGTCTTTTATACCAGTACTGGTGGGAGAACACACAGGCTTGATATTCTCTGTTTATTAATAAAAGTTACATCCTGTTCAGTCATTTTAATGCTCTGATTCTCTCTGTAGGTAGTATGGCAGTGACACAGAGGTGACAAAAAAGAACTGTTTGGTTTTCTCTTCACAAACCTCTTGACAGGCACTGCTGCTGAGTCAACCGAAGCAGACACGTTATTGTCTAATTACCTCTCAAGAGTGTAATCATATTTAATACTTGCAGCTTCAAAGAGCTTCTGGAATACACAACCATTATGTTGTGCTGAAAGAGAATCTTTAGAGAGACACACAGGTAATAGGGACAACAGCTGGTGACTGTGATTTTACAGTAGTGCATTGTGTTCCTAGATCAACATTATTATCATACAAGCTTAGGTCTATTAGTTTAAATTCCTTTAGAAAGTAATAAAAGCTGCTGGGAATATTGTTTAATCTCATGCTTAAATCTGATCCAAATATCTGATTGGTTTGTAAGAATAGTCTTCCACGACCAACAGGAATATGTCCTGCTGAAGTCTACATATGTTCCAAAGGAAATGTTGTTTCATTTTTCCTGTTTCCTATTGTTGTACTGTTTTTTAAACCATTCTTTTATTCAAACTTGTACTTTATTGTGTTTATTGTAAATATTACTCCACTTAGGAAACAAAAATTCTGGTGGCCTCCTAAATATTTGTTGCTCCTAAATTACAAGATTAAAGAGAGAAAACTGGGACTTAGGGGCTCCTGTTTTTTTAGATTGTCTGTTGAGAACAAGTCCCCAGAAATCTGACACATTACTTTTCAGTGGAGATCTCCAACATGCAACACACTGTTCTTAGATTTAAAATGATTTCAATGTCTGTAATCACAGTTTCATCATCTTAAAGTTGCTGTCATGCGTGCCAACAATTCTATTATTTCTGGAGAACCATCTATATGTTACTTAATAACTAACAACTTAATTGGTTCTGTGAAACTATGAAAGAGCAGCTTTGAGCAATCAGCCTTTCCTCTGGGTAACTAACTCTTTTATGTTCCACACATACACTGAGGTGCAGCACAGATTATGACTGCTTGTTTGAGTCAAAGCCCCACTCCCTTTCCTACTCTCTTCCCTTCATGTTCTTTTAAAGACTTTCTTTCATCTCTCTCTCTCTCCGACACACTTCAAGAGTCAGTATTACTCTCTCTCTCTCTCTCTCGCTCTCTCGTTGTCAAACAAACCCTCGTGTTCTACCTCTCTCCCCCTCTCTCTCTCCTCCTCTCTCACGCTCTCTCGCGTGTGGCTCAGTCGCTTTTTGCTGCTGAGCTCAACATGTTGGCTGGAAAATGCTGCGTGCAGCAGCGCTCTCCCTCCTGCCCTGGCACGGGACACGTCTGTCCCACCCGCCACATTTGAGCACTCTCTCAGAAGAGGACGAGCCAGAAAGACTCGACCAGGAGGAAGAAGAGGAAGACGAAGGCTCGGCATGCAGTGCTGGGGTCCGATCAGACCCCATGTTCCACCCGCAGAGAGCTTACCTGCTGGAGGGTCCCGAGGACATGGTGGTGTCACCTGGTGGGCTGAAGTCTCCAGACTGGGTGTACGAGTCATACTACCGTATGAGCCAGCAGCATCCACTCATTGTGTTCCTGCTCCTTATCGTCATGGGAGCATGCCTGGCTCTGCTCGCTGTGTTCTTTGCCTCTGGACTGGTGAGAGTCTGCTTTTTTGAACCGCCTACTCTTTTTGTACTTTTCTATGCTTCTCTTTCTGGCATTGAACCACAGTGCTTGGGTTCTCTTGTTGCATGCCTTGCTCTTTTGAGGCTCCGCTGGTTTTGCTCCGGGACCCCATATTTTATAGTGTTGACCCAGAGCAGTGCCATAATGAATGTTTAGGAATTTCAATGGTAATTAACTGCACAACACTCATTGTGGTTGGCACACACTGTGTTTATCCTTGTTGCAAGGAAATCTGATGTAGCCTGGATCATGTTTTCTTTTACCCTGCGTAGCGTCAATCGTGGTTTTCAAGGATAAGAACGTGTAGATTTTGACTGGGTGCACAACTGATGTCAAAAAGAACAAAAGAAAAGTATATATAAGATTTGTTTTCTTATTTCTAAAAGTCAGTAAGCTCATTTATTTTGCTTTGTTGAAATGTGTTATTTGTGCTCACTGTATTTTTGCACTTGTTGTCTGCTACCCCATCAGAACAGACCTGCATATCACCAGCCTTCTTCAGGTATTTTTGTTTGGTTCCTGTTTTTCCTCTCTCTCCTTGCACTGTTTGTGGTTTTGGTAAAAAAGAGGAATGGGGTTTCTGTCTGTGAGAGAGTGTCTTACTCTCGTGCAGACTGCAGCTCGTTCTATGTGTGTCTCGTTTTCTCTGTGTGGCAGATTGTGTGAAGCTCTGTGGCGAGAGAGCTGTTTGTCAGAGCTGCACTTCTGCAACCTTCCTCATTTACACCCGCTGTTTCACTCTTTCTCTCTCGCTCACTCTCTCTCTCTCACCAGATGCTGTGTTGTCTGTGTTTATGTGTAATGAGGATTGTAGATTATTGCTGTTAGTGCACTTGAACTGTGAGTGTGCTTAAAAGTACACACAGTAATTTTTTGTTTATGTTGTGCTGGTCGATATGGCAAAGGTCTTGGGAGAGTAGTGGAGTGAATGTATAGTAGCATCATGCATAAACAAAAAATTGTTTCAGATGCTACTGTTAAAAGGTGCTATTCTGAGTCAGCTGTAATTAATTTCCTACAGGAAGGCAAGTGTTAAATGTTGGGGCTTACAACTGCGACCCCATGAAATGACCTGCTCTGTGTAAAATGAAAGAGAGGGAGGGGCATAGTGGTGAGTTCTAAGGGTGGGTGTCAGTATAGAAGAAATTTCCTTCTTTAGGCGATGGTACAAAAAAGCCTGTGTGTGTGTCCACACTGCCCTGACCACACTCCTGTGGTCTGACTGTGGGTATGTTTTGATGAGTCGAGACTCTTATCTTGCAAACAGCAGCCAGGATTACACACAATGGCTAATAGGGTCAAAAATGTCACAAAACACAAATTTGTGATTTATTGTCGGTTTGTGGTCTGCTGTGCCTTTGTGTTCAGTTTACCTCCAGCCCTTCTCAACCTGGACAGGAAGTCCTTCTCCTCTTTGAACGCTTATCTTGTTTTTTCACAGCAAATCTTCGTAACGAGTGTGTTGTGCTGTGCTGTCCTGAGAGATTAAAGATTGATGAGCTGCTAGTGGAATCCCGAGATAACACTGTTCAAAACAAGAACAAAAGTTTACATGATTGGAAAACCACATCACTCAGGTGCAAGTAATGGTGTTAACTTTTTATTTTCCTTTTGAACATAAAAAGGAAAACATAATAGTCTATCTATCTGTAAGACATGGCCATTGCACACAGTTTGATTATTTGATTTATATTGGATTTCATTTAGGTTGGATTTCATAACATCCCAAGGAAGATATTCTATATTCCCTGGCTCTGAGAAATTGATGATGTGGATGTTAACCTAAATTCCTGAAGAAAATTTAAAAGGTGCTTACTTACATGGAGCTATGGTGTTACTATTTCAACCAGGTGAAATGGATCATTTATAAAAACAATGGCACATCTCGCTACAAGCTGCCTTCACTAATTATGAATTTGTACTAACAGCACTATGAATTTTGGACTGACAGAACAGAAGAGCGTTACACAATCACAACACTTTCTCCCTCTGTTAGCATTAAACGAGGGGTTGATCCAGCTGGTGTGACGTTATGTACAAATATCCGGGATGGTAAGGGAAAAGCGGTTTTCTCAGGCACATTATAAGCCATTTAGAAGGGAGATTCGATTTCTAATGACTGCACTCGCCTCAGTTCTGCTGTTTTCAAATTACACTGAAAGCCAAATCTTGGAGAAGACTATTTGGCTAGGAGCCACAGACCTCCAATGGAGCTTCAATTACAATATCAAACACACGCACACATTCTTAATCAACAATTTTCAACAATGTTGGTTCATACAGAAACTGGGAGTCTGAGATCTTCAGGATCATTTGTTTAGTGTGTCATTGGGACTTTGGAAGTATAGATATAGAGTATAGGTGGGGTCACAAATATAGCAGTCCACATGTTATTAAGTTAGTGGAAGCACTGCAGAAATATGATCATGTGGAGTGAGATGAAGAGAACATGCAGGTTAATCAATTAGGTGAGTTATGGAGATGACAGCGCCACACTGTGCCGTGCTTCACAGGTCATGCAATCATTAATATTCACTCATGCTTCTTTGATTAAATTCAGTTAAGCAAGGAGAGCTGTGCACTCATTGACACACTTCATGGCATCTTTAAAAATGTATCTTGGCCTATGCTTGCATGAGTTAGCTTGAGAGTTAATTAAAAGTGTGTGGTGTTAAACTACAACATTAGTGTAAAATTAGCACATCATTCATATGGTTTAATGTGCACAAATTGCCCTTCAAACCTTTTGTATTGCAATCCAAACAAACTGTTATGTCCTTTTAATAGATCACAGTCACTCAGTGTAATTTAGCATTAGCTTTAGCTTTGTTTTTTAAAGATTATAAAGGGTTTTCCACCAGGTGGTGGAATTACCTGTTAGTTATTTTTAACATCACATCAATATTCTTCTTCAGATCATGTTTTTTAAGAAAATTGCAGGTACATAATTACAGCTGTGAAATTACATGTACCGATAATAACTCCCAACAAAAGTGTGTGACTTTAATTTTTTTTAACTATTTTGTACTATCATGATGTGCAGAGATAATGAAAAGTGTGCTTCTGTTTTGACAGGGAAAATGCATGAGTATGTGGGCAGGGGGTAAGTTTGCATTCTGCTGACAATAAGTGGCATGTTTCTTGTCGCATCAGCAAGTTTAGAGTGCTAGTTCCGAAACCATGGAAAATGTGGTTGCAAACACAACACGGCCCTAACTCGCATCAAACTGAGATGCCCAGACAAATGGACAGGAAGTGGCTGTGGAAGGGATACAGCTGTAACAAAGAAATCCCCGTGTGTGTAGCTCTCTGCCATTGTGACTCCTTCATAATGGACTTAAATGGTCTTAAATTGGCTCAGATGTACAATCAACTCGCTGTATGTGCTCTGACCCCTGATACCGTAGAGAAAAGAGACTGATACAAGCCAAGTCTGATTCATGCTGTGAGGGATGAAAGAGTGATAAGAGCAGTATGAAGGAGATGCTCCACCAGTTGAACTACAGGAACATGGAACAGATTAGTACACACTAAGGCAAACATCACTATTACTGTTGCCTCTACACAGGGTTATAAATGTAAACAACCTCCTATTCCTAAGTACTGACATTTGTCACGTGACATGTCCTGTACAATCTCATTCATATGTTTTAGTATGATAAGCTCCCGCACCATCATACTACTGTCATAACTATTCTTGTAAAATAGTTACAGATAGTTACATCATCAGACCGGACATCACATCTTGCTGAAGACGGAAAAGCTATAAATACTATAATCAGACTTATAAGCATGAATACTGGTGAAAAAATCTATTAATGTACATTACAGGAGGAACCTTTGATATATCTAAGGACCAAAATATCACAGCGACTTCAGGGAGAGCAGTAACTTTTGCACGGGCAAGCACCTCTCACATTTCCTCAGTAAAATAAAAAAATGGAATTTTAATGCTTCAAAAACTAAAGAAGGTGTGTGTGCTTTTCTGCTCGGGTTTGATGGCAGAGAGATGGTGTGTTCCCCTAGGGTTCTGTGAGATTCAATCTGTGTGCCAGTGTTTCCTTGAATTTGTAGTACTCCCTGGGGTGTCTCTCTAATGGCTGGTGACTCATACTGTGGTACAGGTATTACATTACTTTGACTTGGCTCGCTCAGCTCTCTCTCATTCACAAAACACACACGTACAGCCATCAGAACCAAAGATGTCACACCATATTACACACATCTCCCAACTCAGCTCAAATAAACAGTTGCAAACTTAAAGGAACAGTACACCCAGAAATAAAAATATTTACTAGTGTCATTTTAACCTTATATG
>JAZGTJ010020023.1:0-10608 GCA_036877575.1 Botia almorhae | reverse complement strand
TAAATCTGTGAGGACAGGGTTTACTACCCTGAAGTCAACCGTGATGTTGGACCACCCAAACTGTGCCTCAGCACTATAGCGCTTGTCGTGACTTACACAAAGCTTTGTTTCTCTCCTTACTGATAATCTATTTGATATATAATCAGGTCAGTGTCCGCGCGTGATGTTTGGATCAAACGCACACAGAACAGTGTGTGTCTTGACATTAAAACATCTATTGTGTTCAACTGTATCCTCAAGGTAGATGAGCATTATGAGTGTCATTCAGTCTGCAGGCCGGATCGTGTGATTCTTCCCTGGGGCAGATTTCAGACAGCGTTAGGTTGTCACCTTCTGAAAGCTCATCTCTCTTCTTGTACCATGGTGAAACAAAGCTTTACCACCGATCTTTACACTGTTAATATTCTGCTGATTGTCTTTCTGTGTCTCGACAAATTAAACATGATTGTGTCGTGGTTATCTAGAGATTAGTGGCTGTGTGTGGAGTTTGTGACAAACTTGAATGTTTTGTCTCTCGATCAGTAAAAGCTTTTGCCCACATGCAATGTCCATTCAGCCCCCTTCAGGCACAGGATATGTAACCTTTACTGGCCTAGGTAGATACTCAGTGGACAGACAGAGGTGGACAGCTTGTCTCGGTTGATGTAAATGAATGCTGACCTGGTCAACCATCAACCAAGATGACCTGGTCTACCATGAACCAAGGCTGAACGTGATCTGTAGTTTAAATATGATGGATATCTTCTGAAGAAGATCTGTGTGGGGTTTAAAGGCAGAGGAATACTCAGATCTGTCTCTGAGCCGTTTCAAAAGAACATTCTGGGTTCACCAGAAGTTAAGCTCTATTGACAAGCTCTGTGATGGGCTGTTTATTGCAGCAGATGGTAATTTTAACTCGTCTCTCAGTTGTGTCTGTGGGCCAATGCATTCATGCGGTTTCAAAGCCAAAGTATTTTAAAGCCCTTTTATTTTTCCACACTGAAACATGTACAGTTTCATCTGTAAAATAAACGAAATCATCCTTTTAATTACAGAACTCACTACTATCAAAGTTAAGCATTAATAAATTGTCTAATGCTTATTAATTTGTCCTGCATCTGCCAAATAGAGCAGCTGCAGAATGTTTTCCAAGACTACTTAAATTTCAAAAGATTCTGTTATGAATCAAATATTGATACGAAATTGATACGAAAGAAATTAATCTGATATAAATACAAACGGTCATGTGCATAATAATTTGATATATGAAATGAAAAGGCAATTTACATACTTAATATAAACTGACAGTTTGTTGTTGTTAATACTTCCTGGTCTACCAGATCCACTGATGAAGTTTAATGGATGTCTTGAAGCTGTGTTCAGCTCAGCTCTCTTACGCCTAACTCTCAGTAAATAGCTTTACCCAAAAAAACACAGGCCCGTGTAATGTACTTTTCCCACCAAATTATAGGGGCTGGAAGTGCTCTTAGCCTCCAGACATAATGAAGAATACATCAGAACATATTTCAAAACTGACGTGCTACACCCAAAAGATGGCTGAATTGTCCCATAGCGCCCTCTTCTGGTGTATGATTGTTTCTATTGGAAATGATGGTTGGTTAACACATGGGTGTGTTGTTATATCTTTGTTAAAGACGTGTTTTTAAAAGCCATTGGATATCAAAGTCTTTTGTAAGACATATTCATGTTTCCAATGTATTATTGGCTGTTATTTTCTCATTTAAAATCGTGCTGCATTGTAGTCCTCTCATCCAGAGAAACGCGCTCTCTCTATTTCCTGTAGTAACATCACATCCAGCTGACCGCACACAGCCCGATTCAGTTTATGGAGTTTGTTCCACACCAATTCAACATGAGTCTCCAGGGAAATTTTGTGGTTCACAGCGCTGGAGATCATCAGGGCCCATTTCACAACCAGAACGCAGTGAATCACCTCCATGATGCCGCTGTCTGTCTCCCGGAGGTGACGGCCGTGGACAGGTGTCTGCGGAGTTACTGACAGCTGCAGTTAGGTGGAGAATGATGCATGTTTCCAAAGATTATCTGTGACAGAGACTGAGATCTGATGCAGGCAGCTAGTGCAGACTGTTCAGCTTTAAGATCTGAATGTCTGAACGCTTCTCTGTGTTTGTCAGTCAGTGTGAGAGACTGATGAGTAAAGATTATCTTTCAGATTAAATGTGACTCTTTATATCACTCTGTGTGGGGCTCTCAGAGTTGGTGTACCTGCTTTTGTTTGTTTGTGTGTGTGCGTTTACTTCTGTTTATTTATCTGGGTCATTCTTGGAAATTGTGTTATCAATAGTTGTTTTTTTAAAAGAAAAAAAATCATAGTGATCCAATTTTTACAGAGATAATACTGATCTTGGCACAAAGCAGAGGTATAGTGACTGTACACACTGTGCTGTGGTTCTTATGTATACTGGTGGTTTCTTGATAATGTCCCGTCCAGCATTTATAGGTATAATGATTCATAAATTCTCTTACACACGTGTGTGTCTGTTTAGACATAATCACCAATAATGATCAAGTGTTAGACTCATGAGGGATGTAGGAAACTAGTAACCGTTTGCTGCATGTATGGTTTGGCTGAGATTCGAGTCCACCAGCAATGTTTCTGAACCCACATGGGTAAGAGAAAACAATGTCTTTCCTGATTTCTCATTAAAGATGTATGCTGCCCTCTTCCCTGGACTCCTTTTCCTAATGGAAAAGCTGTTGCTCGGAGACAAACAAAAAGTAAAGCGCTGAACTGTTTCCTGTAACAAAACTCAAACAAAACTCCACAGAAATAAATAATAGCTAAAAGACTGCTGTGAAATGACTAATTAGAATGAAATGTAGTGTTGTAATGTATTCATTAAAAAATCATTGCAGATTACAGAGTGAGTGTCAGCACGCAGTACAAGACATCTAACAGTTCACTTTTGAAAGTCTTGTATGGGGTGGAGGTAAACTCAGATGAGTATATGGAATATAAACATACAGAGCGTGACTAGACTCAACACTAGTCTTACTGTGGTGGAAACAAAAATAAAGGAAATCAGCTGAACTTTTGTCTGAAATCGCCTCCTGTACCCTTTTTAGGTGTACTATTTGATTGAACAACCAGTTGTAGTGCTGTCTGAAACTATAGTGAACTTCATCCACTGCACTCATTCAATCCCACAATGCAATGACTGTGTTAGTAAAGTGTTGTAGAGCATAGTAAATGATACAGTGACTATAGTATACTATACTATAACTGCTGATTTTGTGTGACTCTACATTGACACCACTAGGTGTCAGAAGTCTCTACTGACCAGAAAAATGACATGCGCTTGTAGTCATTTGAGGTTTTTGAGCACAGTACCTGGGGCCAGTCCGGCCTCTTGTGCTTTTAGAGAACAGACAGGACCATTCGCCATCTCGGTGCAGGAAAGTCTCTCCCTCTTTTCTCTCTTTTAAAGCTCTGCTGATTTCTCAGCCCTCGTCTTTTGGCTCTTCCTGTCTCTTTTACTGCCTTGCACTCTCGCTCGCTCTCTCGCTCTCTCTCGCTGTCTCTTTTACTGTCTCTTTCTCTGTTTTAATGATCAACTCAAGCTCTGCTGTAGCAGGTGCACACATCCATTAGCAGTTACCTTTATCCCTTCTTTTGCAACTTCGGCAGTCTTTCTGTGGACAGCTTCACAGAATGCAAATGCTTTGGTTCCTGGGCAGGGTCCAGAGTTTCCCCTTTCACTCCAAATCCCCCAATACATGACCAAGCTACTGGAACACGGGTGTCAGCCACAGCGTTTCATCCCCAACACTAATTGGTCTCAGGTGGGACTTCATATGAAACGACTGCAGTATTTGATCTGCAGTTTAGTTTGGAGTTTTACTGGAGATGGAGGTTAGACACAGTGTTGACTCGAGGCGGTCTCCAAATCTGTGTGAAGAGGTGATCAATTAACGTTCTGATCTTCAGTAGCTGACCACCATCTGTCAACACTGGCAGAACACAAACATGTTTAACAAAGACGAGAGCTTTCTCCTGGGCACCTGCTTGTTCTCTCTATAGGATAATGAAAGTACACGCATGACTGAGGTGTGGGACTGTTTTTCAAGGGACAGTGTTCTCACTCAGCTGACCTCATAACTAACACTTTTTCCTCTTAATTTATCATAAAATATTTTGATATTCATTTTATTATTTTCATAGAAGACACTTTATATTTTATACGCTGTGTCCCTGCTGCTTGTCAACGCTGTCAGATATTTGATTCGCATTTATATTTTTATAACAGTGGCAAATGCTGAACCTGTCAATATTTTTATGTAAAAAATATATATAAGTTTTTATTCTTTCTTTCAGATTGATTGACAGGTGATGAAAAACAGACAGTTTGTGAGTTGAACACAAGTAGCGACTAAACAAAGTTTACTTGTATTTTCCTGCACCTGCTGTTTTGTAGCAGGATGTCTGTAATACCTGCAGAGAGCTCTGAATGATTATTCCTGTCATCTAACAGCAAAACAAACATCTGAAACGTCTAATATTATATTTAGATATGGCTTGCACAAACACTTTGTCTGGGTACAGAGTTACTTTTGAATGACCGTCTGTGGAGAAAGATGCGTCTCTCACCAAATTTCAAACATTGTAGTTTAGACTTTAATCAGCAGGAGTTCACTATAACCAGCCCAAACCGACTCCCTGCCCTCAGCACTAGACATACTAGAGAGATTTAATGGTGACACAACAAGACTTACACCTCACAGAACCTGAAAATGCCCTTGTTAGGTGTCAAAGTTCTCCAAAGATAATGAAATCGTCTCATTACCTTAATGAGAGGAATTATTAACGAGGGTTATTTGCTTGCGCTCTTTAAATGCCGGGATTTGTCATCTAATTATCAAATAGCTCAAGAACAACGATTATGTAAAATATGTTTGGTAACTCTCGTAATGGACCCAGGTCATGTTCTCCGTACCCGAGCATATGAAGTGACGAGAACACAGAGAAACAGATGTCACGTCCCTTTTTAATAAGGACGAACATTGCCCTGCTCAAGTTTGTTGGGAAAATAAATTGCCACAGAAGAAACATCATTACGTAGTCACCCTCTATGACTTTGTTTAACTTTGCATTAATTTATGGCTGAGAACAAACACTGATTTGGCATGAATAATGGATTAAGTGACTAATTAACTAAAATTGCTTAATGAAGGCTTGTCAGACTTGTCCCCGCGCTGACTTTCTGTGTTACCTTCGGTGTCGACGGTATCTTTTGAGTCTAAGGTGCTTTTGGCAAGAAAGGAAGAGAAATAATTATAAGACGATCTCAAGGGAACGTATGTGTGTGAGAGTCAGCCACAGCAGTGTACATAGATAATGCTCTGACCCTGGTGATAGACAGATGAGGGCCCCCTGAAGTCAATAACCATACAGCTTCATTCTGTTGATATATTCATCTTATAGATACTCATATAGATAACATAAACACATTAGTTCACTTATCAGCTGATATCAGAGAGATATTTCTGTAATATTTGTTTTTTACATCGGTTTCATAATGTTATACTGCACAAAATTCATAGTAATGCGTAGTAATGAACTTGTTTTGTCTGTTTAAGCATTTTCCACTAGCAATTATCTATAATAAATATAAAATAAACCTCATTAATATCTGACAGCAGAAATATTAAGGTTAAGTGTTTGCTCATTTCAAAAGTTGTTTTAGTTTGCCGTGCAGTATGCTATTTGGGCACCAGGGGTCACTGGTGTTGTTCAGAAATTATGACTTCCTGAACCTCCTGTTTTGTGTAGTGCCACTGAACATCAAAACAATTACATAAGCTATATCCTTCTGTAACTGTCAGCTGAGCGAAATAAACAAACAGCAGGAGTTCAGTGTCCCCAAAGAGTGATGTCATGCGTGTCGTGTCGTGTCGTAAGAGCAGCTTGCGCTCCAGTGGGTCGAGTTAGTAGAACAGAACGAACTCGCATCAACACCTGGGCATGTTTATACATCGTAAAGATGCACTTGTTCAGACTCTGTTACGATTGGTTTAATTATAAATCACGTAGTATTGATTGCTACAGTTAATAAAGCTTTAACAATTGTTGGTTTTCATTTAATCAGTGTGTAAATGACACTGTTGTTTTGTAAACACTGTAAATCCAGCAGTAAAGTTTACAGCGTCTGAACTGCGGCTGTTTGTTGGTGTTTTTGGGGTAGTGTGGGCCAGGCTTAAGGGAAATGCTGTTCCATATGCTTTTAATAGAACTGGCACATACATTTACATTGGACTAGAAAAACAAACACAGAAAGGGGAATTGGCATGACATGCCACTGGGTCCAGAGGCTCAGACTTGTGAAAGTGTGCTGTCACCTCCTCATAACAAATCCAGCATGCGTTCTTGCATCAAGGACAAAGTGCTTTATAAAATCGAATTGGAACTGATTCAGGGTCAGCGTGGAGGTTTGACAGTAAAACATAAAATAAGCAAAACACAGGCCACTGGGGACACACCACCAGCCTGGTGTGGTTATCTGAGCACAAAGACATCTCAGTCAGTGTCTGTGAGGAACAGAACGCTGTGGAAGACACGCTCGAAACAAAACCAGTAAACAAGACAGTGTGAAGTACACATGCACTTCATTTAGATTTATACTGGTCTGATCTGCCCTTCCTTTAATGGGAGGAATTCCAAAAGACCAGTAACAAGTTAAGTGAGGTTATGGTTAATGACCTACAATAAAACTAAACGTGCCATGTTACAGCTATGTGCTCTTCTTACTGAAGTACCTACAAGTGTCATATATCATATAATAATCATATAGTACCATGTTATTCATGAATAATGCCACTGTAAAACCATCATATATCATGGCACCGAAGTTTTCAGGGAAGTGTAACAGTCGTGTTAGCATGAATTATAAACCTGTGACATTCATATTTCTCCTTTTGTTTTAAATAAGGTTTACTTTGATTTGAAAATGAAACACGGTTTAGATACACGAGACTAGGTTCCTGACACCAAATGTGAAATTTGTATGGCTGGATCTGTCAGTTTGCTTCAAAATACATTGAATACACAATTTGTACATTGTAAAAATGATGTTCAAACAAATCATTTAACAATGTTTCTTGAACTACATTTTTAAAGGATTTTTTTCGTTTCATAATATCAGACATTCTTTCTCTATTTTATTATTATGATTGCACATTCAAATGGTGTTGATTTCTAATAAAGCTCATGATGCAAGCTCAGGTTTTTGCATCTGTTTGGAATGTTCCCCAACAGATTTGTGAGATAAAACACATTCATCAGTTCTAAACTGGAAGCTGTGTTTTCTGTCTCAGAGATAGAAATAGATCCTGTCAGAACAGCTGACTGCTGTTCTGGTGTCAGGACTGTTCATGAGGAGGAAGCTGCTTGTGCTTGTGTTTTTACTGATGATGTATCGGTCATTAGGTATTTTTGGACAGTGTTGACTCTGTGTACTTCCCTGTCATCAGGCAGCTCAACAGACAATAAACACTCTGTGTCCCATTACATCTACACATCTGCATGTTTTCTGTTGCTCACAGAGATTGTTTGTGTCTGTGGTCATGGACTCGTGTTTTGGTCTGTGTGTTGTACAACCCATGATATGAGTCATAAAAACACAAATATAGTGTATGCTAAATACAACACGCTTCCCATCAGCAGGACAATGACATGATCATTAAATGTGCATCTGAAGTGGATGTTTTTAGTTTTGCACAAGAACAAACATGTCACACGTGTAAAGATCTGTTTACCTGCATGTGGATCATAAGTGCACTTCTGTAGGATTGTAACCATTCAAACCCTTTTCAAACCATTCAGGCAGGTTTTATGCCCCATCCATTAAGCGATACATTTATTTATTATAACCTTTTCTAGATGGATTGTGAAACCTGTGAATACTAATTATGCATTTTCATACCTGCCGCGTGCAGTTACGGGCAATAAATGCACAGTGATGTGTCCCAGTGTGCTGGTCCATGTGTGTCCATGTGTGCTGTAAGTAATTGTTTACAAACTGTGTCCATGTGATTCCTGTAGAGCTGAACGTCTTCCTGGAAAAGTGAATGTGTTTTCCTGTTTCAAACAGCACAGGAGATATTATTTTCTTATTAAAGAGATGTTATTTAAATATCAACCCTGACACTGACTTGTTCCTTTTTTTCTGATACTTTTTATAAAATCCCTAGTGAGTTTCAAAAAATGCACAAAAACACAATTCATGATACAGAGTAACTTATGTAAGGTATGAACATTGATGTATGTGTAAAAGCACTTGAGTTAGCAGAAGGTTAATTTTACAAAAGTGTGTTATTTGGGGTTAAATGTTTTTCTAGATGTGAGGTGGAACCCATTAACAAGCACCAGTTCAGGTAGACCAGCACACATCTCCCTGCTGGTTTGTTGACAGATTTGTGTGTAAGACTTTGAGTCTGGAACTCAACACCATCAGATTCTGTCATACTGCATGTGCTGAATTGTCCTTCATATCAGCAGGTTTATTGATCATAGCTTTGTGCTTTTACCTGAATGTCCGTGATTTGAGTTTTTTCTTTCATCAGTTTTGTGGTTAGATTATTGATCCTGATTTTTGATCTAAATCATAGTGACCTGTTTTACATTCAATATTAAACTCTTTTGTGGATTATTTAATTCCATAAATTGTAATGGTAACCCAGACTTTTTTATATAGACATTAAAATGACATAAAATTTAAATCTGAATGTGTAGTTATTTGTAAAGTCTCTTACTTGTAATATATATCATATGCCCAGCACACAACCCTGTACTGTAACTGATTTTATTATTGTGCTGTAATAACAAATTTTTCATCTTAATACTAGATACACCACTGATCCTCGATCAACTGCTCTTGTGTCAATATTTCTTACCAGGGGATGTCCTCATGCATCTCGCACTGAACCACCAAACACACGCTTCATTGAGTGTGTGTGTGTGTGTGTGTGTAAGGGCAGAGAGAGAGAGCGAGAGAGAGAGAGCACACATTATATATGAAACAGACGACATCACTTATCCAGACATTCACAACAGCAGCACACATCTAATTCAATCTGAATCTTTGTCTTCTGTTTCTGAGAGAATCTGGCAGTGAAGTCTCTCTGCGTAACTGCTCTCATAAAACCTGCAGCAGTTATAAAACACATGCTGTTTAAGTGTGTTTCTGGTGGTATCTGCAGTCCTCCAGGTCATTTGTGTTAGAAATAATACACTGAAATCTTCGTGAGTTAGGATTGAGACTCACAAGCTCTTTAATGGTGGATTTAGTACAGAAACCTGACTGTAATGAGTTGGCAATCATAAACTGTCTTCATTGTGAATACTGCGACAGAATTATAATCCACTAATCTTGTTTAGTTAAAACTTTACATTTTACATCAATTAAAAATAGAAACATACAGCGGAATATTAGTAGTGTATTTACCAGCATTAGTTCCCAGTATATCTGTAGTGACAAATGTTTAGTTTTAGTTATAACCAATGGTTGGCTTTAACTAACTCTGTGACGCATTTACTAGCTAAATGGCAAACCTAATGCATGAACAAAAAAAAATTAATCTCTTGACAGCTGTTTTATCTTAATCATAACATTTTACTAGCAGCTGAATGATAAACCTTACTTATAAACAGGAAAGAATGAATTTCTCAACAGCCTTTTATCTTAATTGGAGGCGTTCCTGCAGTAATATGCTATTGTACACCAACTGTAAGGGTGTTTTGTAGTATTTTGAACACTGCTGATGTGTGATTGAATTCACACGTGCACGCTCACGCTGCACACATGAAGCCATGCGTGAATGCGCCTGTGCACTGAAGGGTGTTATATCAGAATTCACAGCATGGGGGCATTAAAAGATTAAAGAACGGCCACATGGGATTGTTATGTCACAGCATCGGCTTTAATGCACGGCTGCTGTAAATGACATGTCAAAAATCACACACCCCACATGACAGAAAGCATTTAATGTCTCTGAGGTGCAGTATAGCGGAATTTACTTCCTGTCAAACGTGCATGTGTGGACCGATGGAAGCAGAGGAGGAAGAGAAAATGAAAAGCAGGCTAAACATCTGTGTTTGAAGGCAGATTTGTGACCGACTCCTGATTTAAAGAAAACTTTCCCTTCTTTTCCATTAAGTAACAAATCTTTGTTCTAGTGCTTTTGGGCACACACCTTAAAACTTGCAGGAGAGACTTTGCTTAAGGCAACCTGATTTATCCAGCAGAGGAGGGGTCAAGCATTTCTGTATTATAAATGCTGTGTGGGAGTGTTTGCACACTGAAGTGTATCAGATGAAGGATCCAGGGTCTGAGTGTGATGAAATACTATGACAGAGAGCCTCCGCTTTCATTGCCTGCCCTCAGGGTTGGGAATGACTCTGAGAAGAGGAGAGGAAATGAGATGAAGGCGGACTTTAGGTGCTTGTAGCTGGACACAACGGTCAGCCAGTCATGTCTGCAGAGCAAGAATCTCTCACTCCATCTCTTATTCTCTCTCACTCCATCTCTTATTCTCTCTCACTCCATCTCTTATTCTCTCTCACTCCATCTCTTATTCTCTCTCACTCCATCT
>JAZGTJ010020021.1:0-10609 GCA_036877575.1 Botia almorhae | reverse complement strand
CCATTACAAGAACATGAAACTAACATTGGAGGTAGACGAGCTCCAGAAAAAGATGACTGACCTCTGTGACCTTAATACTGACCTTCAGGTAGGCCCTGTTGTAGAATACTCGCTGGTGATTGGTCAATTTTTCATTATCAGCATTTAGCTCTCTGTGTTAAATGCATAAATGTTTGTTTTTCACACATTCAGGTCCAGGTTCATTCATTTGACACCATTTTGGCTGAGAAAGAGTCGATAGTTCAGGAGGTCAGTCTATTTGTCATGTCTTTAAACCAGCTTGAATGTATATTCAAAGACTGTAACATGTATTGTCCAAAAAAAGCTGCAGTGAGGTCCAAAGTTACAAAGAATATCAGAAGTCTGGCTACATGAGACTGCAATTTGATAATTTTAGGAAAATGTTGCTAAATTTGAATTTGATAAATGGACTTATGACTGCAGATTTTAAATAAAAACAACAAAACAATAATGTTAAATTATGTTTAGAATTATCCTCATTTTTCAGAGAAACAAGCAGATTGAAGAATTAAAAGTGGCCATTGTGGAGTATTCATCTGTTACAGAGGTAATCTCATTTTCTCTCTGTTTCACCAATATCTAATGTCAATTCACTGTGATTAACAATATATGTATTTGTGTTGCCTGCTGCAGCTACTGAGAGCAGACAAAAACAAGCTGGAGAGTCAGATGGCGATGATGCAGCCTGATATGACCATGTAAGGACTTCCTGAAGCCAAGCACTGAAAATATTGGTCAATCATTTGCCCTTATTTTTTGGCATGCATAAAATAGCTTGTACTTGCACAAACATCATCCTTTCCTTCACATGCTCCTCTGGTTGTGTGTGTCCACAGCCCCGGTCTCTCTCTCTCTGTGGCCTACAGACTCAATCAGACGAGTTCAGGTTCTCTTCAGACAGAGTTGGCACTGGCGCAGAATCCCCTAGAGGTTTGCTGTGTGTGTTTGTGTTCAATTCCCTCGTCGGTCTTTGTCTCATCCATGTTTGGAGTGTCTCTTTCACTTAGCTCCCACTAACACTCATCTGCCGTTCTCTGGCCGCCCACTCGCTCTCCTAACTCTCTTCTCACTCTACTTCCATAAAGCACACTCAGTTATCCACACCCTGTGTGTGTGTCTCTCTCTTTTTGTCTCTAACACACACACACACACACACACACACACACACAAAACATTACAATGGGTTTGAGTACTGTACATGGGCTTCGAGTGCATCTCCTATGGATTTCTTCTCATATAGGGTTATTAGGTGAATCTTTATGATGGCTGAATGTATTGCAGAAATTACTCCACAGTAGTCACGTTGTACTGTTATTGCAAGCAAATACAATGCCATAAAATGTTGTTTTGTTTGTTCAATAAGCACTTCCTGACTATTAACTCAATGCGTTCATTTCAGACGCAAGCTCTCAATTTACAAAATCAGGAATTATTTAGCTATAGATGTAGATAATTTAGCTAATTATATAGCTGTAAGATGTATAGATGTTATTTAGCTATAGATGTAGCTTTAGAAGAGGTGCGGAATATTTACAATTATGCATCAGGCAGATGCTGTAGTTCAGAGCATCTTCCCGACAGATATACACTATCGGTTCTTGCGTCCCCTTAAAAGCAAACCCACTGCCCATTAGTGCTACTGTTCTCTGTTAATATTTTGATTTGAAGAAAACACTAAGGCTGAGTTGTGTGTGTTTTATGTGTAGGGTCTGGAGCATCTCTCCTCATCTGTCTGCTTTGCATCTTCTCTGGATGAGACACTAGATCGTGAGGTCCTTCTGCTTCTCCAAGGCCCGACGCCAGAGCAGCTGTCTCTGGAGTTTAAAGCTCTCATCAGCAGACTGGTACGTAAACTAACCGCCTGTCATGCGCACTGTAAAGTAATATTTACCTGCTATGACTGCAGTTAGGTTGACATAAAATGTACCAGTTGTTCATCACCAGACACTAGTTGAGGTGATTTTGATTCATTCCAGCGACTTCAATCTTCTGATTCTGTTCACTGAATAATTTACTCAGATTCATTCACTGATTTGTTTTTTGTACTCTGTCTTTCGGTTGAGAGTGTCACAGTAGACACCCAAAGTGTTTTCTCCACATATGACAAAGAAAGCTGGATTACAATAAACAAATTGACAGCAACAGCCTAAGCAAATAAATGAATTTGCATCTGAACAGCTAAACCGGACATTTGAATGCTGGTTTGGTCTGTTTAATAATGCTTTAGAAGGTTCACACTGTTTCAAACACGGTTCGTTTCAGAAGAGAGAGTTTAAGGAAGATGGCATGACCTTCATCACAGCACTCAGGGGCCCTACAGAGAGCAGTGAAGCTCAGGAGCCCAACACTGACCCCAAGCTGCAGGTGAGAGCATTTCTTCCACTAAACCAAATTTACTAGTAAGACATACTGTAAATAATAATATAAGGTTATATAATAATGTATATAAGGTGAAAGGCAATGGTGAGTCACATAAATGTGGGCATTTGAAATTATATAAGAGCTCTGGTTCTCTTTTTGAGCCTTTACCTATCTCATTGCATAACTCTGGACATGGTCTGTGTGTGTATTTGTGTGTGTTCAGTGGACCGCATTAGTACACGAGGTCTTCAACAATACAGGGTGATATCGCTCTCATTCAAATTCCCATGATGCACAGGGGCAGTGTGCTGGGTCAGCATAACTTTGTGACAGTCTTTGCATAATTTTGGTGCTTAATAAAACAACAACTGTCCTAACATGCTCGGTAACATTTCGGTGGTATGAATGATTTCCTGTTGGTTTTTGGGAGTTTTTATGTCATTGAGCTTCTAAACTTCTGCAGGGTCTGGAGGTGCAGCTGGAGCAGAGGAGAAGTGACTGGAGCCGCAGTCTGGAGCAGCTGGACCAGTACACCGACTCTCTGGAGAAGGAGCTGCTGAAGATGGCCAGCAACATGCGACGCTCTCGTACCGAGATTCTGCACTTGTCAGTCAAGTGAGTAGCCAGCAATTGCTAAAAATGTTATTAACTAAAAATACTCAAGGATGTGCATTTAGGAAATGTTGTGAACATCGGTACTAAAAATAAGTCTGTTTTGACCATATACTATAATATAATAGTATATTTCTTGCAAGTAAATTTTGTTAGAATACAAAGCTACATTTTTGAAGAAAGGTGTTTTGGTATTACCTCTATATGGCTTGCGTCAGGGGTTAATTGGCCCATGTCAGCTAGCAAGACAAATCTTTGATGTTTCACCATTGTGTCTTATGATTAAAGGTTGTGTCAGGTTAAAAACAGTTTCTCTTTCAGAATCTCTGTCTAGTTAGAACAGAATCTTGTGTATGTGGCTCCCAAACACATCCTATTCCCTATACATAGTGCTGAGTGCTGGTCCTGTCACAGACTAATACAAATCTGTCTGCTTACAATGTCAGTGTACAGCTGCTGTCTCAACTTACAAGTACATGCATGTAAAGACAGTTAAAATTAAACTGTTTTCTAATGCACAGATCAGTGTGCACAGTGCAGTACGTTCAGATCAAAGCATCACTCATTTCCAAAGTGGAAGTGGACCAGATTAGTCCGTGCTTATGTGACTGTCCCTTGTAGGGGCTGTTCGAGTTCACACCTCATGTTGTTTTCGGTTTGTTAAAGGATCTGATTTGACATAAGGCAGATTTGCACGGCTCTGGCATACAGTGTCTGCAGATAAAAGGCAGGGGACTGTTCTTAGACTGTGAGAACTCCGGGAAGTGAAGGGATTGAAGCAGCTGTGTCAGGGGGTCTGAAGTGCACAGAGATTAGGGTGAAAGAGCAATGGGACACTGCATTTGCCTGCGGACTGGGTACAGTTTATTACGGTTTTGTCTTGTGTTGACGGAACAAAATTAAATACATTTTTTATATTTAGATGGCATTGTTTTTTTTTAAACCTATAGGGGAATTTTTCTTTCTTTACCTCTTAGGCAAAAACATATTTTTTATTTTGAAACATCTATTTAAAAATAAATGTAAACTTAATTTTTACTTGTGTTCAATATTCAGCCCCCAATCCTAGTGCATAAACTGTATTAGAGTGAGTTGGTCAGGGAGAGACTTTCCGTGGAGTTTTATGGTGGGTTGAGTGTGTATTTGTTATTTAGGGTGCAAGAGCAGGAGAGTCACAAGCTACAGTTGCAAGAGGAACTTGATCGTCTGAAGACTCCGATGGACAGCAGGGAAGCCAGCAGCCAAACACCAGATCACCTGCAGCAGGTACTGAGTCTCATCTGCACATCTCATGTTTAAAAACCCATTAACTGATTTAGATTCAGCTTTGGTAACAAGAAGAAACTAAAGATATAAAGAGATTCTGCAGATCACAGATGGATTGAGATTTACAGTCTCATTATAAGATGCAGAGAGATGTGTGTGGGAGGCAAGTGTGGTTTTTAGCCAGTCTGAAATGCACTCCGAACTTTATCTTGAAATCCTCATGAGATTAGATGCTGTTGACTGCCCTTACCACAGTGTACTTACACAAAACTTTGCTGATTTACTTTAAATATGGTTTTATTTATTGTGTTTGTGTAGCACTTTATGTAACATGTTGCTTCAAAGTAGCTTTGCAAAGTGTAGTGGTCACAAATTCATCCAGTGAGAATCTCAAAGGTGACTGGGGCGAAGCAAAACTTTGAAAGACTCTGTAAGGAACCAAGAGATAGCTGGAGATACTCACTCACCTGTATCATTGTGTTTGTATAGTCTTAAAGCTTTCATCACCAGCAAGTTTGTTTCACTACTAGCATGAGTGTCTAAGTGTTTGCGTGTGTGTTTTAAGATGGTGGAGGAGCTGGATGGTCCATCTCTTGAATGGGATGAGGAGTATATGCTGTCTGAATCACCTCCCTTACAAGAGCTCAGACCAGGCGAGGAGATACTCCAGGAACTCTGCTCCGATGAAGAGGAGCTACAGGGTCTGAAACAAGATGAAGGGGACCAGACTGAGGCCATGAGGGACCAGGAGAAGATCCAGGAAGTAACGGGAATGATAAAAGGAGAAGGTGAAGCGACACAGGATTCTGAAGTAGAAACTGAGGAGCTACAAAGACACTCCAGTCTTTCCCAGACAACTATAACGGATGACATCACTAATAAAGATTCACAAAGTGAGAACTCAGATTATTGAAGGTTTACTAAGTATTTTTATAAAATGGTAATTACGAACTTGGATGCTGATTGGTCAACTGCATGCTGTATTTACGATAAATCACAGCTGTCACTATTTGTATAGTAACACTGTGCAGCTCACATAACCGAACGTTGTCTTGTAAATGGCAACACACCATTACTGTGCAACCAAGTCAGGGTGTAGATTGGAAGGATGAAATTTGATTTTTTTTTTTTTTTTCTGTTATAAAGATTTTTCAAATGTGACTTCCATTGAGGTGTCATGGTGCTTGAGACTTCAAAGCTGTCTGATAACCATGGTTCTAAAAGGACACCAGGGCAGTGTCAAGCTCATCAGGGTTTATAATCCTTCTCTAATCCCCAGTGCCACAGAGCAGGCAGCCATCCCTGAAGCTTAAACACAGGTTTATTCTAGCTCCAGGCCTTATTTGGCTTTCCTTCCCCATGTTCTGCCATCTTTGGCCACAGATTGGCCAACTTTACGACTGCATCCATCTCCACTTTCTACATCGCATGACTGCAGGCTAACCATCAGAGGATTGTCATTTCATAAACCCAGCTGTGAGGCGTTTCACCACTGTTTATTTGACCTCACAGACCCCATTTATCTTATTAATGGGATAGTTTAAACAAAAATAAACTTTTTGTTTAGCATTTGTCCAACTCATGAGTTGCTTTCTTCTGCAGGAAACAAAAGATATTTCAATAAGTAATAAGAAAGTTGCGTAAATTTCACCATTCTGGCACGAAATGCCTGTGCACGAAAATTTTTGATAATTTTTGACGAAGTTTTTGATAATTGTATAAAATCAAGTTCCACCCTAATTGTTGTTTTATTCATTGAATACTTTGCTTTACTCTGAAATTCATCCCATTAATTTATTCTCTTTCAGAGCCTCCACTTGTGGGTGAGGAAGGAATGCAGAGGTCTTGCACGTCTCCAAAGGTATATCTGTTTTTGTAACCTTCATTACCCATAATCCCCTTCTACAAAACGCAAGCTATCTCTGAGTTCCGTTCGTATATCTTATGATGCAGGCTGTTAGAGCCACTGTTTACTACACATTAATGTAGTTAAGGTCAAAGCGTTTCATTCTTTTTATTTAAAAAAAATAAAAGCCTGACCATGACCGTGAAATTTAATGGGTTTTTTTGGGGGGTGACCTTGTCATGTGTTAGACACGATAAACCACATTGTTCAATTTGTCTTCATGGCAATTCCTTGTACTCTTTTTAAACTAACATGATTAAGTGATGGGTCCATGTGATCTGGTGCCAGGGTGAAGACAGTTTAAGTAGGGGTTTCTACACACACACACACACACACACACACACACACACATACATAGATATGATGTATGTATATGTGTGTGTATGTATATGTGTGTGTATGTATATGTATATGTGTGTGTATACATACAGACAGCTTTCAAATAGCATCTATTGTAAGTGAAGTTATCATGATTTGCTTTGCAAATGTGTGTAGTGTTGAATTGAGCCCATCATTATATAAGCAGGCATCACTGTATGTCACCCTTGGGGAGTCGTTCTCTGTGTCACAGGTTCATGTTTACTGGCCTTCTGATTCTTTTTCTGGTCACTGCAGGAGGAAGCCAGACTCCCAGAATGCACTGGGCTTGAAGACGCCCACAGGCAGACTGCTCCTCTGCCTCACACCCACAGTCAATGTGCTGGTAAGAGCCTTTTCTCTTGCTATCTTTCTCTGCCTCAAACGATCATTTTTGTACCACATTAGATAGAATGATTGTTAATTTGTCATTGAAATGGAATGAAAAGACTTTCACAATGCAATATTAAAGGTTAAGATCCTTTTATGCATTTTTTAATCAGTATGACCTTCTTAATTGAATTTAGTTTTTGTTTATATGTTAATTAGCATTTTTTTCTCTTTCTTTTTTTCTACAATGACATGCGTTGCTCTCTTTATCTTCAGATGACCAATCACTGAGCTCACAACAGGTGACCTCCATCCATGACCTCACTGCACTGCCATTCCCTACGACCTCTGAGATGGTATCTCCCTTCAGTGATCAGTCTGAAGCAGGCAAATCTATTTCTTCGACAGAAAGGTGAGCCGCTTTTTTGCACCCATACAATTTCCAATACATCAGTGCTTGTTTGTGGCTAGTTAATGATTAGCCAAAAAGAAATTATGGGCTACTTTCATTTGTTTTGCCTCCCACACACTACAGGATCACATTTGCTAGACAAATGTGTGACCTCTCTTCCTGTGTGCACGTCGAGCTGGTTTGTGTAGTTTACTTGTGTAAACTACTGCCGCCACAACATGCTTTGCATGCTCACCAAGCACCTGCGCAGACAGGCTCGGGCAAACGCCCCATCCACGCTCTCATGGAGTGCATGAGCCACTCTCGCATTTACTGAAAGATAAGAAAAACAAAACGATAAAGTTACTTTCCTTTTTCCCTTCGGGTCAGGATCCAGCAACCAGCAGCCACATGCAGAGGACCCGAGGGAGAACACGCGACTGCTGCAGCCAACATGAGTGACTCGCAGGTCAGTAAGGGGAAGCTCAGGAAGTCAAAGGGGGAGCTTGTTGCATCTGTAGCAACACTTACGACTTCCCCTACTTCCTCTTCTAATTCTCTGTCTAGTCGTACTCCTTATCTTTTGTCACATCCCTTTGAGAAAAACTTCCTGATTGGCTGCTGTCTGCCTGCTGCGAGAGAGCAGCTTTCCTACCTGTTGGGCCTGTAGCCGGTGGATTGACAGGGGTTTGGTTGCCGGTAAGCAGGAGCATCTGCTCGTGATAGTGCAGAGAGGTCGAGCACACACACACCGTTATCTATGTGATCTGCTTGGGCTATGGGTGTTAATTTTGACAGCTTTTGTGTGATGCTTTGCAAGAAGAACCAAGCAAATTAATTTTATAAGCAAATATGTGTCGTTTATTCGTCCAAAATCAAATAACAAATGAACTACAAACTAGAAATATTATCTTACTCTACAAAATCAGCAGTTGTTCTTTAAAATACTGTATGTGCATTGCTTATTGTCTTGATCTCTTGTGCACATTATTACCTTGTGAAATTTGAAAGGTCTTTTGTAGCGTTTCTATGTTAATGAAATATTTGGTTTTCATAAGCATGGAATTTTATTAATTAATATCTGTATTTGCTATGAAATAGCCATGGTAGCTGATATAATACATTTGAATACAAACAAGCAACTGTGTCATTAGATCCAGATGAGCTTGGAATGCAGCCAAAATGAAACCATTATTAAAAGGTTATGATTATGCATTTCAGTTCATTCAGTTAGCTAAAGTGATGGCAGTGTTAGACCAGTTAAATTTACAGTCTAGCACTGAAACCAGTGTTGCCATCTTGTTTTTTTTTCTCTCTTTCTGGTGTTATACTGTTGATAGGGGATATAAGACTCTTCTACAGACTGCGTTAGTCCTTTAAGGTTTGATAAAAGCATGTATTATTAGTGGTTATATCAATGGGGTCTATTTATATATCACTGGGTCAATTTCAGTGGTCAGTGGTGGTATATAAAAAGCAGTGTGGGTAAACAATTTGTTTTAAGGGAATTATCTAATAACAGCTGTCTGTAAATTTTATATCTGCCTTAAGGAGGAACTACCAACTGCGGGCAGGTCCTCTGGTGATGCCAGTCATATTAAAATGATCAAATATTACAGCCAGCCTGATGAGTTGTCTGTCAAAAATCTAAGACAAGAATTTCCCTTGGATTAAATTTTTCTTCCTGCTTTCATAAGTTCCAGTTGTGCTTCTGTTTCATGAATTTGATAGTAGAATATTGTGCTGAGTGAATTGCTTGTTTTTATTTTCTCCTCAGTATGTTTGGAACAAGTATAGCACTGCCTTGCTGGATTTCACTCCCACTTTTAATGAACTCTGTCAGTACAAGTGCTTCAGCCCTCCCTCTCTCTCTCTCTCTCTCTCTCTCTCTCTCTCTCTCTCTCTGTGTCTCCCTCTCTCTCACTCTCTCGCATTATGTAAGAATCTAGCGCACTTCTCTCTCTAAGCATTGCTCTTATTTCATCTGACATGTCATGGGACAGGTATGGAACTCCGTGTGTGTAATGCTTTGCATATGCAGCAGCTCATATGCAGAAGTGTGTACAGTGTGTGCTGATGCTGGGAGTGTGTCACTGGGTCATAATACTGTGTTGTCGTCCTTTACAGAGGTTAAGCGAGGGACAGCTTCCTGAAGTGTCCGCAAAATCGGACAGGTGGGTAATACCTCTGTACATTTGATATTTTGCTGTTCTAAATTATTAAATGGGTTAATAACGTATATGCATGCTGTATTCGGTGTACATACTATTTCTTAAAAGTTAACATTTGGCTTGTTACTCATCCTGCACTATTTGTTGCTTATTCAAGAGAGGGCTGCTGTTACAGTACTTGTGTAAGTGAAAAGATTTGTTAAAATAAAACCCAAACTGTATCTTTAAACCAGAATGTCATACAGATTTGGGGCTAAGCAATTTTGACCTGGGTTAGTAAGAAATAACCTACTACTAGAACATCTTAGCAATGTTTTTTTTAGTCCTGAAAACCTTAGCAACTGCATAGCAAAATGCAAAAAAAAAACATACCTATGACAGCCTTGAATGGTAGCAAGGAGTTTAGCATGGGTCAGCGTGATTCACAGTGGGTCTTGTTGTCTATTATCTGTGATCTTAGGTACGCAGATACAAATTTCTGCTGGATTCACCTCATTCTGATTTATTTGTTGTAAATAAGCAAATTACACCAAATACACACTTTCTGCCTAAAAGACCTTATGCAGTCCCTGCAAACGCAGCCTTACGTTCCTAAAGATGTTCTTATCTGAGAGCCTATGCAGAAGATTGATCTTTGAGTATAACCCAGTGGTTTTCAAAACCAGTTGAAACACACACACATTGACGAATCGTGATTCATATGAGTGAATCATGATTTCTGCATTGCAACGTTCTCCCACAGGATTTACAAACAAGTATGCAAGTATGCACGGTTAGTAAATGAGACTGAAATTCATGAATTCATGAATATGAATGAAAATCTACATTTCATGTGTTTCCTTATCATGTGTGCTTGCGTTTAGAAGCGTCTTGTTTCCAGTAGTGGAGGAAGAGGAGGCCATGCCAGAGGCGGCAGGGGGCAACTCACCAGGTAGAGTGAAATGAAACCAAAGGACTTCCCTGTTGACATTTAAGCAACAAAGAATCTCTGTATTTATTCTCTCTCTCTTTGTTGCTCAGACAAAAACAAGTCGGACAGTTACGAAAAAGTGACATCACCTGGTCAAAACTCCAAAGCCTCAGCTGACCCATCAAAAGATACTTCTGATAAAGCAAAGGACGTGACCCTAAACTCAACGAACAGTGAGGGTGGTCTTCCAACAGCCACTACCACCCAAGACTCCAAAACAGACC
>JAZGTJ010020020.1:0-10610 GCA_036877575.1 Botia almorhae | reverse complement strand
GTACTTAAAATTTAGGCTGAAAAGATGCAAAACATACCAAACATTTTTACAGCTTGCCAGGAGGTGCCATCATAACCAGGTTTCTGAATATCAATAAAGCATCTTGCTTGGCTTGTGCAAAAGTGCTGGAGAAGAGAGGCGGTGATAATGAAGTGTGTATCTGCCGTAACCCTCACTGCACAGATCTTTCACTCTACAGATTGAAGTTGTTTTGTAACAGATTTTAAGGACAGATTTTACAGCTGTCAGAAAATAGACAGACCAATCAGCTTGGCTTCTTTCACGGGCTGTTACCGCGCGCTGTGTTTTCGCCTGATGGGAACTGTTTGTGCCATCTGCATAGGGCCCCTCGCATTCCAAGAGCAAGAGCTGTGTGTCACATGACAAAACATTGATAGATATCATCAAGGAATATTCCAAAATAAACAAAGGTTAAGCTCTGTTGACAGCATTATTTGGCATGGTTGTACATTTGCTCCATAGACTTCCACTGTAAACACATAGTTGTCCATTTATGTTAGTTGTGTTAATCTTTACACATTTGTGGACCTGGTCAGTGTTTTTGTGGTACCTGACTGTATTTTTGTGTTTTGTATTTCCTATTTTAAAAAAATACTGTATTATAATCAAATAAAAGGACAACTGGATTACCATTTTACATAAACAGATGTTTTTGGTTGGTTTGTTGTTTGGATTACTTTTAATATATTTAATCTTTTATCTTATGTTTGTTTTAATTAAAAAAGGACAGGTAAATGTATATACATATACTGTATAGATGTATATGTATGGGCTTTCCTGTAGCTCAGTGGTCATGGGTTTGATCCCAGGGATTGCACATGCTCAGAAACAATGTATAGTATAATGCACTGTAATGCACTGCTTTGGATAAAATTTAAATATATATATATATATAATATATATAGTTTTGGCCTACATTTGTAAGTTCCAGGGACTGAGCAAGTCGATGTAGAGTGCAAGTCCGTTTGTGTAAGGCAGCTACAACATCACCACAGGTCAGTCAGAGGTGCGAGAGGAGGAAGCTAATAGCCAGGAGTGTCTCCAGATGAACTGAGCAGCACAGAGGAGGCAAAGAGCAGAGCCACAAGGCCGGAGAAAGTCTAAGCTTACACAGTAGACACTACAAATTGTATACCTTTTGTCATTTTTGTGCTTGTGTGTTTCAGTGATCATATAGTCAGAAACCTTTCACATAGACCAGCGTCCAATCCAGCCATCTAAATATCAGCCTTAATGCATGAACCAGTACATTGGCAGAATTAGATGTGTAAAGCACCTAAAATAAACGTGTTACGTGAAAGTTAACAAGTGGACACACCGTTCTAGCATATAGCCCACAGCATGATGAAACTACACATATTTTACAAGTGTTACACGTGAATCTCAGCATAACATCAAGTAAGAATGCGGTTCGTCTGGTTTCTTTCTCTGTTTGAAGAATGTCCGGCATGAGTTGCGTCAGAACGCAGTTTAACTGTAAAACCACTGTAAAACAAACATATTGCGCTTTTTATTCGATCGATGTACAGTAAACGCACAAATACCAGTCACGGTGTGTATTGCACAGTAACCTGTTACGTATAACGCAACTTCCCATTCAAACTCATATTGTTAAACAACGTGGTCATTATCTGTGTTGTCGTAAAGAGTGGGAGGGTCGGAGGTACGAGGCAGCGCTGGTCAGGTGATAAAATACTACCGCTGCACTTCACCTGCTCTAGTTTCCGCACAATCGGGATATGAAACGAACACAATGGCTACACAGGTAAGCTTCAATTTTCTTCTCCTAACGAGATGTTGTTGTCGATTTGTTTAATAATAGAGTCCCTTGACGCTCTTACTTACACTTGTTATTTCGTTAAGTAATTTAAAAGAAACCTAAAATAGCCACGAAACCTAAAATAGCTAAAATCTTTATCATTTTATTTTTATAATTTACTGTGGTTATTTTTCGAATTAAAAAACCTGTTCTGATATGTTTAATATGGATGTATTATGGTCAATGCAAACCAATTCTTGCGACTACAGATATATGCATATGGTAGCCTACTTTTTATAATACGAGAATTAAAATGAGTATTTTGATTATGTTAATTTAATAAACTAAATCTTGAGTAATCATTGAATATTAACCTACCTTTTATTGTGTGTGTGCGCGCGCGCTTGTGTTTGTATTTAGTTTTATTCATTTTTCTTTTTTGTGGCCAACGCCCAGTAAGCAAATAAATTTGAGTCGTGCTGAACTGTAAAGCGCAGGCATGTACAGTAGGAGTGAAGGTAGATAACAGGTCTCTACAGCTTTTGTTAAACAGAAGATTAAAATTCATAGACGTGATTTCCAGAGGAACGCAACGAAGCTTTGTCATTCTAACTTTTTATAGGAATAAAATGTTTATAGGAATATATTTACACCTTTAATTTTCTTTGATACAAGAACTGATAAAGCTGAAAAAGTCTAGCAGTGAAAATAAGCAGGCTGTATTTTACCAAATAAGTTACTTCAGGATTAAAAACTATTGTAGGTAAACTATTGTAGGTTAACTATTGTAGATACTATACATTAGCAGCTTGAAAGAGGTTTGAAGTTCCCAGGCCAACATGAAGGGGGTAAAACTGGCTCTGAGTGGGGAATTCCCTGTTAAGCTGCCAGCTTGAGTCTAAAACCGCTCCTTCTCTGAAGTACACAGATCTAGAACTGGCCCTCAACACCCTGGTCACAAACTTCCACTCGGCATCAGCAACTAATACTGACACACTCACAGTTCAGGAATTCCAAAGCATGCTTTCTCAAGAGCTGCCCAACATGGTGAAGGTAAGATTAAAATTACCTCAGCACAGATGTATCACTAAGTTTAAATGAAATGATGAACAGTATCAGAGGTCGGACGCTATTAAAAAAGCTATTTTGTATGACTAATCAACATGTAGTTATTTTCACATAGCACAGAATACATCAAAATTACACTGAGAACAGATATTAGCCAAGAAGTGTAAAAGTATGTTCTGGAACGGAATTTAGAATCTGAAATCTGAACTCAGGAGTCCTTGAGGCGAGATCTCAGATTGTTCGTTCACTGTACTTTACCGGAAGAAATCTGACATATTATCAAGCGAATATACTGCATGTGTATCTGTGTTTAATTCAGACTTATCTGAAAGCCTGACAACACTCGGTCAGGTAATCACAAAACGACCAAAGCATTTAAGAAGTTTAATACACTCTTTGTTCTTCTTTAGACTGCAGGAGACCAGGAAGGGCTAAACAAACTCCTGAAGGACATGGGCGTGGAAGAGGGAAAGGGCGTCACGTTTAAGGATTTCTGGGGGCTGGTGGATTCTCTGGCTAATACTCAGTGCGGGTTGCAGAGCAAAGAGAAGCATGTAAAATGTGTGAAATGTATTCTGCTCTGAGATGGCCAGTGATGGTCAGGAATAGCCCCGAGCTTACAAAATCAACATGGTCTATGTGTCCACCACAGTCCTGAGAAAATACTTCCATTCAGTTTCTACTGTTTCCCATCACCCTCTGCAAAATTGTACATGCCACTTTTTGTCTTGGGTGTATTTACTGAGGTCTTATCATATGTATGTGTTGTTATGGAGCTCCCTAAATAAATACTCTACAGGCCGTTACAACATAGACCACAAGTTATCTCTACCATCAGTGTAACCTGAGCCACACCTGCCGGGCCTGATAATGTAAGATTCAGTGGGTAATTTATTTCCTCATTTGTTCTGGTGCTGCAGGTTTTTGTATTGGCTTATTGTGTCACCATCAGCCTGCCCACATTTGTACTTTCTTTTAAATGCAAAAAAAATGGTTTAATTCTGTTTTATATAATTGTCTGTTGTGTTTCGCTGATGATGTGAGCATAATGTTGTAGAGGAATAAAGAGATACATGACGTAAATCATCTTGTATGTGGGGTAAACTGTGTGGTTTGGCCACGTTTGTCCACTGTCCATTTGTCAGATATTTATTTCGAAAGAATAAATAATTCGAAAAAACTAAATCTGATGGTTTTCTGTCAAAAACAGATGTTCACTGCAATTTATTAACAAAGGGTCAAAAAATAGTAGGTTAAAAATAACAACAAACGTTTTAGGATACACAACCGCTTGGTTGTGTTACTGTTACTTCTTATATTTCTCATATTTGTCCATCATAGCAGGGGGAACATATTCTGACAGCATGTAATGTTGCTGTCAGATACTGTTCCCCTGTGTTCATTGAGAAACAAACGTCTTACATGTGTAAAATTCATACTGCAGTTTTCGTCCCCACATCAGTTAAATTACTGTGCTTTTCTTTCTGCTATCTTTAAATTTGTCCATCTGACTTTTTCCTACTGCTGACTTTTTCTTACACAGTGGAAAAGTACTGTGATTTTTAGCCTGCTATCTCAATCACATATAATTAATAAAAAGTATATAAAAGCGAATAATCATTAAGACCATGTAATAAGATAATATCCATGTGTTAATTAAACAAGGTAATTCACTATTATTTCTTATGTATGGTTAGGAGTTTATAAAATATTTATATAACTAAACAGTTATTACATAGGTATGTAGGTAGGGAATATAAATTTCTTTACCACCAAGGCCATAAAGCATAAGCCGAGAAAGAAGGGTTGGGGAGCTCACCAAGAGAAATAAATATTGTAAATTTGTATAAAATA
This sequence comes from Botia almorhae, assembly GCA_036877575.1. Classification (NCBI taxonomy): domain Eukaryota; kingdom Metazoa; phylum Chordata; class Actinopteri; order Cypriniformes; family Botiidae; genus Botia; species Botia almorhae. The sequence continues at coordinate 5,908 of JAZGTJ010020020.1, read as the reverse complement.
GTTCTAATTGTTTAATGGTAAAAACTCGATTGGAGCGCGTCGCATCTTTTATTTTGAAAAGGCCACGCCCACGATATAGGATACGGAGGATTTTTGTAATATTAGGCTCCACCCACTGCAAGTGAAAGTAGTTGGAAAAGAACGTAGCAACATCTCGCCGACTCAGGCCGCTTCAGCAGAAACCTGTAGTAACAAAGAGCCTGCGGGAATTTCGTCTGCTTTGCATGCATTTAGCGTTTTCCAGCAACAAATGTTTACCCATGACCAAACGGGGCGTCTGACTTCGCCCCAGCCGGATTTACAAAAAACAGTTTGCGGCTCTTGCGCTGTTTGTAAAATACACCTGAAGTCTTGTGCAGAGCCCAAACTTCTGCCTTGCCTTCATACTGTCTGTCATGCTTGCCTTTCGACCATATGCAAAGATGAAAGCACATACGGTGAGAAGTTGTACACGCTTGCGGTGTTGATAGTTTGGTTTTATAAAACGGATGTTTCCGGTCCTTGATGATGATTAGTTGAGCCCCGTTTGAAGCCGTTGTGAATTACCCCATAAACATACATGTGTAATCTTTATATCGGTGTTACTGCGCCACGGTTGCTGTGTGTTAGATTTTAGTGATGTTTAATGTTACTGCGTTTTAAGTTTTATGTTTTTTATATCTAGAATGTCCATTGTGTACGCAGTCCTGCTGGTTGGTTGAGATCACAGACTGCCTCGTTTTTGAAGACGCGTCTGACAACAACAAGGACCTCAAAGTAAAAGCTAAATAGATGACAGGCAAAATTATAAATTGAGCCAAATTCAATTCTGTCCCATCCCATATTTGAGAATATGACGCTGTCTTGACAAGTGAAACAAGGGATTCTATCATGATTTTGTTTTTTGCAGTGTGCTGCATGTGAGGAGACTGAGGTTGATGGATGGTGTGTCCAGTGTGAGGAGGCCTTGTGCTTAGACTGTGTGTCTGCCCATCGCAGGGTAAAAGTCACCCGTGACCATGAAGTCATAGGCAACAAACCACCCACGGGTAATATTTACTGTCTTCCTCACACGGTGTGCTCTCACAACCTTTAGACGGGCTTTTCTGCATCTGTTCTTGTTTGCATGTTTGCTCAGGTTGGATGCCGAGAAGACGCTGTCCCTCACACAAGCAGGAGAGCTTGAGGTTCTTCTGTCTTGTCTGTGAAGAACTTACCTGTAAAGACTGTCAGCTCATTACTCACAAGGGTCACAGGTAGAACTAACCAGCTGATACATTCAAACACCCACGGTTCAGATCCAGTTCACTAGGCCTCACTAGACTCGCCTTCTTTAGAGAAATTCTTTTGTTCATTAATCAAAATAGTCAACTGTTGGGAGTTTACACTAAACTGTGAGGCACAATCAGAGATGGAGGGAAAGAACAGCAAGCAGGAGTCAAAGTGATGATAGAATAAAATGAGCAGAGTAATAATAATAATCTTAGTTGTGTTCTCAAAGCTCAGTCTTGCTTTGTCTGACCAGCACAAGTTCAATCGGTGCTGTTATACCAGAGACAATGGAAAATTGTGGTTTTACAACGTTGTCCCATGACACTATTGAAAACCTTGAGATGGAGGCCACCCCCTCATCTCTACTTGTAAAGACAATATAAATCCAACTATAGAATAAACAACATTAACACAAGTAATGCACAATACAATAATAGATCGAATTAAAATAATATTGAAGTTAAAACTAGTAAAGAATAATAAAGATAAGGAAATAAGAAATGAAATACAACAGATGTATGTCTTTATTCTCAAGTCAGAATTTCAGTCACCTCTCAGATAATACACACAGATTGTATTCACAGAATTTAGATCCCAAGATCCTTGACAATGAATCCATACACTCAAAGTTTGGTGGGTGTTTTTGGAAACGTTTTCCTGTGAAGACCAGGAGACTTGGAATACTTACAGCAGTAGTCTTTATTGTAGAGAGTGATGAACAGGAATCTACACATCAGAGCATACTGCTTGGGAGCTGTCATTTTGAGGGGCAGTCCCTTCAAATGCAAACAAACCACTAAACAAAGCCCAATTGGAAGTAACAACCCCACCACAGACCCTGGAGTCTCACCAACCCTTAATCCCATCAACACAATTGTATTTCTCAGACTACTATATTACTATAGAGATAAAGAATGGTTCACACCCAAAAGGCTTGGCATTCACTTTTGCTTCAGGCCTTTGAGTCGTATGCAAATGGCCAACAATTCATAGGAGAGTCAGAGGCACCAGAAGATTATATGATTATATGCTGCTGTGTTCATCCTGAATGGCCAATACAATCTATATCACTAGTATTTATTATAAAGGTGGAGGGAGAAAGAGAATAAAATGATCTTAAAATGACTCAATTTTGCTTTCCCACAGTGTAAACATAAACATTTCAATCACTCGACCATTGCTTATTTGTAACAGTCTTTTTTGATTACGGAAAGTTTCTGTGTTCCGATAATTGATTTTAAAATCCTTCTGTGGCAGTTTTGTACAACAGGAGGAAGCTGTAGGATCTCAGAGACAGCAGCTGCTGAGTTTGCTGGAGACCATCCGAAAACAAAAAGAGACGGTCAGCACCAGTCTGCTGCTCCTAGAGGCCAGGTAACTGCAGAGAGATGATGCTTGGAAACAGACTTTAGTGTGATTGTACCATGGTAAAATCTTGATGCCTTTTATCGAAATTACTCACAATGCAATCTGGGTTGAGATTCTCTCTCAAGGTCTAAGTGATTATAGGAAAGGCCTGTGCTGATCTGAACCTAGTCCTTCAGCTTCCTAAATCAAAGCCATCTTCTACGACAATTATAAAATAGTTCCAGTCTTCTAAATTGATTGGCCCAGCTGTGTCCTAGGAGCGCAGATAATTATGATAACAGTGTCAAAAATGTGACAAGCTTAAATTGTATTTAAACTGACAGTATTAAGTAGAAAAGAATGAGTGAGAACTAGCAAAGGTGTTAAAAGCAAACTTAATAGTTATGTGTTAAAGCAGCATCAAATCACTTTACATTCTGCTAACAATGGAGTTATTCCACAAAAATTACAGCGTGGGCGTACGGTGTAACTTAACACCTAAAAGGAAAGAAACAGAGTAAATAGCTTTTACAGCTAAAAAGAAAAAAACTTCGTGCTGTTGTGCTAACTAATAGTTTTACCTCTTGTAGATTGAATGACATAAAGGAGGTGAAATCACAAACATCAAAGACATTAACACAGGTGGTCCACTCCGTTTATCATTACCTGCTTCTGAGAGCCAGGCAGATCTTAAAAGAGCTGGAGGTAAACATAACGAATAATCTTCGTTTACTGAAACGCAAATCACACGTTTGTAATATTTCATCAAGTAGTTCATGTTTGACATAATGCACAACATTAAAAATTAAAATATGCAATATTAAAAATGTCTTCCATCTATCAAAGGCTGTCATTTCAGTCTTTAGCGTTAGTATTACGTTTTTCATTTAAGGTTCATGTTAATTTATTGACAGTTTACATTCAGGTTGCTTTGAATATTTACAGTATTCTCATAGTATTCCAATACTCGGGTACATTCACATACCTTCATTATATATGATCTGATCTGAGTCTAGCCAGGAGTTCTTCGGAGGTCTCTGTGGAACTTTAGATTTGTAACCCCTTAATTTATGTGTGTGTATGTGTGGTTTTAAGGGCCTGTGTGCAGAGGAAGTGAAAGGTTTGTTGGAGAGGAAGACGTTCCTAAACAGAATGGAAGACTTTCAGGACTACATAGTCGCGTTTATTGACAAGATCCTGAACGCTGAGAGCCATTGCCTCCTGGTCCACAAAAAAAGAGTAAGCAGATCTGTCTTGTGCATTTTACCTTCAACACTTGTTTTTCATGTATGATGAGGATGTCTTACACCAAATACACTGTCGTTGCCTCTTTGCATCCTTTTCTACATCGTAGTCTTCTCAGTTTGTGGTTTTGATCACTTTCTTTTTACCCTTTGCGTTCTTTTTTGACCCTGTTACTAAAATATTTTGCAAGCTGCAAAAAATGTATACATTTACATTTATGCATTTGGCTGACGCTGTTATCCAAAGCGACTTCCAGTGAATTCAAGTTTTCCAGTGCATTTCCTGGGGCTCGAACCCACAACCTTTGCTCGGCACAATGGTCTACCAGTTGAGTTAATTGGCCTCATCTGTTTTCTTACATTCTATATTTTGGTCTTCCTTCCTCGTCTATAATAACCTAAAAATGGTGACAGCTTCTTTGGTAAGTTTTCTGTACTTTCTGCACAAGTGATTTGAGAGATTGATCAGTCACATTTATAAACGATGAAGGGTTTAGCACTGGAGTAATGACTGCTCGCCCATAACACAGCAACACTTTATAAAAAAGACTTAAATCAGACTCCATGATCACCACCCTGCCCCACAGCCAACAGAACCAAACCATGGTTCCAAAACCTTGATATGAACCGAACAATGGCATTGGTATATTGTTACACCCCTATTTACAAGTTTGCAAGTCATTATCTGTTTCTCAACTCAAAACAGATAATAAAGTCCTTTTTAAATTTTAGGACGCAGTATGGCTGCATCTCACTTCTGGGCTCTTTTGATGTTTTTAATTTAGATTGATAACCAGGTGAAAAAGCTTCTTTCCCAAAACCCGTGTCCACCTGAGACCATGTTTGAGCTGCAACTTCAGCTCCAGAAAGACCTCTATCAAAACATCACAAACTGTGGTATAAATCATCTACCTTTTTTTAAAAATACATTTTCTTGTTCAAACATTGTATTAACTTCTAACATTTGTTTCTTTCTTTCTACTAGAATTAATGAGGGTTAGAAAAGTTACTGTTCCATTTACATCAAAAACTGGTTCCATTTGGGCAAAGTCAGGGAAATTGTCAAATCCCCCATCTGACAGAGCAAGTGCCAAAGTTCATCCTCTACTTCCCTCTTCAAGTTCTGACCAATCCACTGAAGTTATACCTGGACAATTCCAGCATCGTCAGTCTGACGGTGCCTCATCTAACTGTGTTCCAAATGTTTCCTCTCTTAAAACTCCTTTAAATCTTCCTCCATGTGTTAATTCTCAGCCTTGCCCTCCAGATGAGAAGCCCGCTTCTATGATAAACAATATCTCACTGTCAGGCAAACCTAGGATGACCTGGAACATGGAACCTGGAACTAACTATTACCTTACCTCTAGCCAGAGTCCTGCACAGACCCCTCTGGTACCAGCTAGCTCCCAAACCACCAGACATCCAAAGCCAAAATCAACCTACAAGACACCCAGGATCACCCACAGAGTACAAGCCAATAACCACACTGCTATATATCAACACCCTCTTCCAGTTCAACACTCACTTCCAGTCGTTCCAGCTGATACCCAAAAACCCATACTCGCCCAAGTAATTCCAGCCAACAATCAAACACCAGCATTTCCCCAACCAATACTAAAACAAAACCAACCACCTATACTCACCCACCCAATGCCTGCTAACAACCAAACAGCTGTACTCGCCCATCCAATACCAGCTATACCACCCAACAACCACACAACTATACTCACCCTCCCAATACCTGCTAACAACCAAACACCCATACTTAACCACCCAGTGTCAAGCAAACCAACTGACACCCAAATGCTCATTCTTGCCCATCCATTACAAGCCAGTGTTCTGGGAGCAATGCATACTTCTGCAGTGCAACCCAATATGGCCTTAACTGTTCCTTCAACCATAAACACACTATCAGTAAATGTAATTCCTGCTGTCAATAGTGACCACTGTACTGAAGCCCCAAAGATGGGAAAGGGTTCCCAGTCCCATGACTCATCTGCTGTGAATCCCACCAGTCCAACCATGACCACCAAACCAAACCCAGCCAATGGTTCTTCATTACCTGA
>JAZGTJ010020019.1:0-10611 GCA_036877575.1 Botia almorhae | reverse complement strand
CCGAAGCAAGAATCTGAATGAAAGCGAGTGCCGGCCGGCTTTATACACCCCGCTTCCGGCGTGAGCCGACGCGCTGCGCTTTGCCCAAATGCTCATTGGCTCTATCCTCTCGGGCCGATGCTCATTGGCGCGATTTTTTACTACGCGAAGGTGATAGGGCTCTCAAGCAAGACCCCATACGTCAGTCAGTTGACGTAACGTTGAACGTGACTGACTGAAAGGGAACTCATATAACTCTCCAATGCAGGATCCTGGTGAACATGGATGACAATATCATTGAGCATTACTCTAATGAAGACACATTTATCCTGAGTATTGAGAACTATGCAGACGCATACAAAATCACAGTAACAGAAATATGAACATCATTGCGTGCGTTTCTAACATACTGTACAGTATTCACAAGCTAAGTCTTCACACTTGTACTGCACTTGTCAGCTATCCGCTAATTGAATTGAAATCATTTAAATCCAGGTAACAATTTTAGGTTGTAAGAACATTTCCCTAATGTTTCCATTAAGTAACAGAAATGTTCAGTTTAAGGACCGTTCAAAATGTTTAAGTGTTATAGACATTGTATTAAAATTATTGCTTGGTTATAAGAACATGTTTGAAACATTTTTTTATTCTGTAATGTTTTTTAAATGTTCAACTTAAGAATAAAAATGATTATATATATGATATATAACATCAATTCTTAGAACATTCAATATTGTCTAGATGCTGATGGTTATTTGTAATTTTTCTGCTGTGAATATAAGTGCTATTGTGGCCACACCTAAAATGTATTATGTACAGGATACAAGTACAGACTGAATCACATTTTACTTGTTTTTTTGAAGAGCGTGAGCAGACTCCAATGTGAATTGTAACTACCTTCCAAAGGATTTCACTGGAGTGGAGAAAAATAATATTAAAGACCTATCAGAGAGATCAATTGATCAATTATACATGTAGCGAGTGTGTTTTTCTTTGGGATTGTAATGCTCAATTACATTTTCTTGCAGCACAAATGTGGAATTGGGCTTTGTTACCCACAGAGCTACTGATCTGTGAAAAGTGTCCAATACTGTAAATGTACATTTTATTTGTTTAATGTTATATTTTTATTGTTATTTTTTCCAGTAAATGTCGTTTAGGTTCTGTCTGATATTCACTGACATTCTCTGATGTACAAAAAAGCTGTTTTTATAAAAATATGATATGTGCCATTTTAAGTTTTTTATGTCTAATTGTGCGAGTCAATGTGTATAAATATTGTTAAACTGTAAAGTACCACAATATGAATATCAAAAGGACTTCTGTTTGAAGTCACAGTAGATGTAGCCATAATTCATTTCAGCCATGTTTATGTATTGCACTCATTTTTTTATGTGAAAGTCTTTTTTCCTTTGTTTTTAATTGTAAAACCAGTTTGAGATTTCATGAATTGTGATGATTCTTCTTTTTCTGCAGTATGGAGATATCTTCACATTACCAGTCAAAATCTTTCCCTTTTCCAGGTTAATGATGATGTCCATATTCAACCAGAGCTTCCAGCTTCATATTGAACTGTTTGTATTGTAATGTTTGAGTGTCATTGTCTTCCAAAAGCAATTCTGTGAAAGGCCACTTAATAATTTGTATGTAAATTAATGCATTTTTATCAAGTGTTTGTACATCTTTACAATGCGCTTCATCCTGCTCTAACTTAAGAAGTCATTCTTAAACCCCTCACTGTACACTTTATATGATACATCTTACATAATATATTGGTTACGTAGTGCTGTATACTAACATCCATCCATCCCCCAAACCTGCTTGTTCTTTGCAGGGTTACAGGAGGGCTGGAGTTTATCCCACCATATAGAGCCAGTAATCTTTAAGGACATCTCAATTCTAATTGCACTGCAAAAAGTAATGAGTGAAGAAGTTTTCTGAGAAGGCATGATAAATGTAGGTGTATCCTATGTGAAATGTTTTTTTTTGTCCCTGCCTACCATCCTTGCATCCTACCCTCTCAACCTATGGGGTTAGAGCAAAGATGTGAGAAAAGGAAGTGAGTAAAAACCACACACAAATAAATTGAGAAGCATCCCTGTTCTTTGCAGGACTCACACACACTCCACGCTGGCTCAGCCAGGACTCAAACCAGGAACCTTCTTTCTGTGACCAGTTTTTTTTACCTTTTGCTAATTGTAACATTTCAATATCAAATTTTAAAGGAAATACATATGTAATATAGTATGTGGGAAGTAGTATACAATACATTATAAATATGTAATTTATACTATTTAAATTAATTTAGTGAAGCATTATTATACTCCCGCAAATGACTGTGGGAAATTTAAACTGGAAATAGTACACCATTGAGGTACTTTTAGAATACTATTTTACCATATAATTTGCGACTAATTCTAGTTTTGAATACTATTTAGGGTGGATAGTATGTGAATTAAGGTGCAGCATTAGTTTGGATTTAGTTCCTTTGTTTCTGTTTCCATGTCTGTCAGGACTCGGGTATGATCTGTCCGTTTTGCTGGGGGGTTTTTCGATCTTTATTGCATTTGCTCATTTTATTCGTTTCGTCTCATTTTTACCCTCTTTTATTCGTTCTGGTTTCTCTCTCTCTCTCTCCCTCATCTTTTGGAGTTTCTTTGTTTTGTTCAGGCGCCAGCTGATCGTTGTCTGCAATCTACGCGCTGCTTGTTTAGCGCACCTGCTTCACCTTACCTTTTGATTAGTCTGTCTATTTTCTCTGGCTGTTTTCTTTGCACCGTGTCAGTGTGTTCTGAGTTTGCGTGCTCAACTTTCGTTTGTCTCCCGCTTTAAGCAGATAATCTAGATTCTTCTCTGCCCAGTTGGTGTAACGTTTGCTCTGTCCGTAGTGCTCGCCTTTTCGGATTGTCTCTGTGGATCTGACTCCTGCTCTGGTTTTCGACGCTGTTACTGGTTACCCTCCTCATCTCTGTCCGCACCTCTCTCGACCCTGCTTCGCTCGACTACTCTCCTGCCTGCCGATTCGGATTCGTTGCCCTTCTTTCCTGGCGCTCACGGAGGCTGAGCGTTCTCCCCAGCCGGCGTTTCGATTATTTGGATTTCGGGACTGGATCTTTTTCTGTCTATGGACTGTTTTTTGCTTATTGCCATTTTTGCCTGTGTTACCGGCTAATAAAATTTAATTTCTCTGCCTCATCCGCTCTTGGGTCCTATCTGTCCTGACAATGTCATTCTGTTTAAAATTGGTTTCCAGAGTATGATTGTCTTCACCTGTTTTTAGTTAGTTCTATATATACAAAATATATTCTCTGTATATATTGTCATCCTTTTTCCTCAGTTTTTTTCAGTTCAGGTGTTGACCTAGTTAATGTTTGTTTAGTGTTAGTCTTTTGTAATATTCTTACTATCCCATTATTAAAAGGTTTTAACCAGGTTTCAATAACATCATCCTTCAGGAAATGACCTGATTGATCATTTTGTTACTACACAAACATCAGTTAAAAATGTTTGAAGTCTGTTATGTTTTATGGAGTCAGTTTGTTTAACTAACACATTACAATCTTTTAGTAATAATTACAGTTATTGTATGTAAATGGTTAAAAAAATATCAAAATTAACAAAGTTCACACCTTTATGTTAGATCTTCCAATCACTCACTTAGCAATGGTTAACTTGGTTAATGGTTAACTATCAATTTACTTTTACTTATTTCTATGTGAAATTGTTATTAGTCTAAGTATTTAGTAATCAAACATGCAAAGGTCCAGGAATATATAGTACTTAGGAATTAGATTTTTGTTGAACTGTCTGGAAAGCCTGTGGGAAAGTATGTGTTTGATGCAATCACAAGGAAACAGGGTCATCATATTTTCAATGAGACTTTATTTATGATAAACCAAACAGATGCCTGCACTTATAATATCTACACTTACACAATATACAAGATACCTTACAAAATCTACAAAATGATCATGACAAACATTTAATTAGACTGATAACAATACAGCACAAACTGTTAGAACACTGTTTTGCTGTTTATATTCAGCTGTTTGGCACTTGACCACATGTTCCTTGTCTTGTGCAATTTAAAAATTAAATATCAGATGCTGTCAATTTTAATCTCCTTACATTACCCCGATTCCCAGCGCTAAGCTTATAATAATGATTTATTTTGATCTGTCGGGTCAGATCTTATGGATTGTGTCAGTCTAGCATCATTTCACTTCAGTATAAGTAACCGGCAATTTTATGTTACCAACAGAGATGGTGATAGAGAGACAAAAGTTATAGATTGCAGCTTTAATTGAGATTTTATAAAAATGCAAACCATACAGGGACATCATCATTCTTTAGTGGTTTTCATAGTTTGGATTGGAAAAAGCTTCTGCATTAATTCTTCTGATCAGTGTGGCTAAGGAAAGTTCAAACATTAGAAGCTGAAAGGAATTTTAGAGGACACCAAAGAGCCATTCAAATAGAATTCCTTCTTATATGTAACTTCTAATAATGTAAGGGTTGACTTGTATGTGAGTGTTTGTGTTTTTATGAATATGGATTTGCATTAAATAGAAGCATGTCATCCCTTTACACCCCTTAGTTCCCTTTATCCTTTAGTTCCTGGCCATTTAAAACAGACATTTGTAAACCTGAGGTTGTGTAGAAACATTTATCACCATCCTACCCTTTCGCTCAGACCTTTTTTCTTTTTACACATTTTTGTTGCCTCACTATATTCATGTCATTGACTGCACATTCACATTTGAAATTTACATGTATGCATAGACAACACTTAATAAACACCCATTCTTAAAAAGCATCCCAGTGCACTGAGGCACATATTCATCTTGAAACATAAGAAATGACCCAGTAAATGCATAAAATACATTCAGTTTGAAGCACAGATCCACAGTTAGTATTTACTAAACAATTTAAGCTGTAATGTTACCCAATACCCTGTAATGTTACCCAAAAATGTTACCGATTTTGTAAATAATGGCCAAGAGTCAGTCAAATCAAAGATAATATGTTTTGCATGTTACATGTGTGTCTGCAATGAAAGCTTGTAGTGCCGATGGTATGGGCAGTACAGTGACTGAATCAAGGTTTTGTTAGACTAAATGAGTGCTAGAAAGAAATGATTTAATTGGCTGGTATCTGACAGTAAATGTTGCACTGGTCTATGGTTGACTGTATATGTGCATAGTAACGAGTGGTCTTTGCTGTTGTCACAATCCTACATAGATACAATTTCACTGTACAAATGATTATTTGAAACAAAAGAAAATGTCATATTTCAACAATAACAGCAGTTTCATAATAATAAAGCATTCTTGTGGTACATACCCACCAAATAAAACCTTAAATATTTTCTAATACTAATACTGTTCCATGTTCTCTTGTTTTTGAAGCAGCAGGATCAATATTATAGTTGCTATGGTGCTGTGGTTTTCCAATTGTATGTTTATTGTCTGCCCTATGCAATTGTTTAAAAATATTAAAAAATATTTTTTATACTCTTTATTTTTTAAAGGTTATACTGATGTTTTTTAAAGGTGCATTTTAGTGTAAAAATCTGAGCCCAACAGCCCCTTAAAGACCCCAAGAAATCAGAATTTAGTTGCTTTTAGTCAATTTCTGCCAGATTTGAAATTATCTTTATGCCATGGTCTTTATGCCATTATCAAAATACATTTTTAGCAAAAACAAATTTGATATTTTTTCTTCTAGAAAACAGGGGAAAATATTAATGATACAAATTTACAAGTTTTTGTTTAATGATATTTTCTCTAAAATGAGAAAACCACCAGCCACTCACTAGGCTGAAAATGAAACTATAGTCTGTTGGTTATTTTATAACTCTTGGCTATTTGTAATAACTTGTTGGTTATTTTGTATTAAGACAAATCTCTTAATATATGCTGTGTTACAATGAGAAAATATAAAAAAAAATAGATTTCATGAGGTCTTTAATATTTCTTATCTTGGGTTCTGACATCAAAAAGAAAAAGAAACGGCGTGTAAAAAACAATCAAAAGATTCTGCTCTCCTCAACAGATTTATGTTCTGAATATAAATACTAAAAATAATATTTGTCATTGAACATGTAAACTGATTAGGTTTTGATTCCTTATTAAATAAATTATATTTAGATTTAGAAAGCACATGCAATCTAGAAAGCTTGATAAAGTGTCACTTTGTTCATTCTTCTGTCAGTCTCAGAGAAATAAAACTGTCCAGTGCATTTCAAATGCTTGGACAAGTGCATCATCCCTTTCACCTTCAGTAGCCCTTATCTTTGTTTGTTATTTCTGAGAGTACCAAATGTTTACAACTGGAAATGATGTCACTTACTAAAAAAGCCTTATATAAGGATTCCAAAGTGCAGTGCAAGATTTTTTAAGCATGTGTGTGACCTTTGTGTATGTGAGTTTTTGAATGTAACTGATGTTTGTCTATGAAAAAATATTGTTTGCATGTTTACACCATTCTCTTAGCTGAAAAATTTTGCCTGATCTTCAGTGGGAGATGCACAGAGACATTAAGTTGGGGTGGGGGAATACTGCAGTCAAGGTTCTTATTTAAACTGATGTGGAACAGAAAGACCTGTGTGAGAAGGGATATGACAACAGTGAGGCACTCTTGATTCACTGGCCGGCACTGCTTGGGTCACACTGCAACAGTCGCACAATAGATGGGTCATTCTTTGCACCCTCTACAAACTCCTCCAATGACAGTTTACCTGAGGGAAAAACATCAGACATAAGTGGCTAAACAGCAGGATTTAAAAGTAAGGATTCCTGTTATTATCCCCTGAAAAAGTAGTAATGTATTTTGACTAATGGTACACTTTTTGCAAGCAACATATCATTTGCAAATATTTTATAATATTATAGTAGATGCTTCGCCATATGACCAATGTTTTTAAAGAGCTCCTAAGGAATGAAACTGGCTTTACTGTTTTTTACAGCTCAGGGAAGGGCTAGTAGGTACTATTCACTGACATCAGCCAATCATAACTCCAATGACATTATTCTCCACCTAAAGCTCCAGAGTTACCACTCATTTAAAGCTCAGGTGATCAGTTCAAAACATAATGTGTACTAATATCAGGGGTTGACATTCCTTACCATCACGGTTTGTGTCCATCTGGCGGAAGATCTTTTCTGTGCGTTTTTCAGGCGTTGATTCATCCTCCGGCATCTTCATAACTGAAGACACCATTTTATAGATGGCCTGAAGAAAACATCAAAAAGCATATAAATCAGCTTCAGTGTAACTTCATAACTAAAAAGTGACTGCAGTACACAGCAGTGTACACATAATGTGTATAGCGTATGTTTAATTAGACATAAGTTTTTTTTGAAGGGGACATAATATTACTGTGTACTGTTTGGAACAGTCTCTGCGTCAAAAGCCTGCCTGTGATACCTAAAAATGCTGTCTAGGTAATTCACTTGGTATGATTTAGAACAGAAACAGTTACTTTGTACCTTTTATGTTGTTAGTGACTCAGGCTGAAAAGTAAATTACAGCTCTTTGGATGTACTCATCTGATTCAGAAAGTCTGAACCAACAATAGCCTGCAAATAAGTCAATTTAGTCAAAATATGAGCAAAAATACGTGCCTATTGCATTTAGCTCTCTAACTGAGCAAAAATGTTAGACAAATAAAAACTGCACAATGAAATTTTTCCAGTACGCAGTGGTCTGCTCAAAAAATTCAGAATTCAAAAACCAGAGACTAATTTAAGTAATATGAAATTGTTGATTTGATTTTTAAACATGTTCTTTATAATTAATGGGAGGTTGTTACAATTGTCATATAGAGGAGACTATGTGGCCTGTGCAAGTTTTGTGCTGTTTGGGGTTATGATCTTATACAGACCCTGACTGAGTCTTAATAGTGTTAATGTTAACAAGTTCTTCATTTACAGGCAGCATAAGCTACTTTAATGTTCAAACACAGAGGCTACAGCTTCTGACATGCATCAGCATGATACAACCAAATCATACCAAGTCGTAATATATATGATAATATACATAGTATATTACATATATAACATAGTGTATTGAGCAGTATGTTGGGCCAATAAAATTTAACTGTGGGTGGAGCTACCCAGCACAGCTACAGAAATAGCAACAAAGTATCCATTTAGCTGCTTGTCGTGGTTGTGACTCATTAAGATGAAAGGTTTAACATTAACTTTTGACTAAAAGTGGCGCTGTGCAGACTGATTCTCGAATTACATTGAAGTACTGTGAGAGTGATTTGAAAGCATACAGAGCTATTAGAGCTTATCTCTCAAATCTCTCATGTAGTACTTTGATGCCCTGTGCCGATCGGTCACACAATAACACTTTGAACACACTTTAGAACTTATGTCAACTTAAAGTCAGGTGCACACTGTCCTGCAGTGTGGCTTCTCCTATGACGATTTCAAATCATGAACAAATCATACAGTGTGTGCTCAGCTTGAGACAAAGGTTGGGGTGTTGCTGTCACCTCAAATATATTATTTGACACTTTGTTTTTTAGGTTTTGTAGGGACCCTGTTTAACTGGGCATTGCTGAAGTACATAATCACAATCACACACACCTGTACAATCTCCAGCATTTCTGCTTTGCTAATGTATCCATTGCCATCTAAGTCGTACATACTGAAGGCCCACTTTAGCTTTTGGTCTAACCGTCCACGTGACGTAACACTCAGTGCAATGATAAACTCTCTGAAGTCTATTGTTTCATCGCCATTGGCATCGAAGGTTCGGAAAACGTGCTCTGCAAACTTTGATGCATCTCCATAGGGAAAGAAATTGCCATAGATCTTCTTAAATTCATCCATGGTTAGCGCACCACTGGGGCAGTCCCGCAGGAAGCCCTTGTACCACTCCTGGATCTCATGCTCTGTGAAGTCTGTGTTTTCCACTAGGTCCTGTATCACCTCGGGACGGAGCTTGCTGTTCTGCTTGCCCATGTTGATGGTCTTGTTGTGAGAGAGAAAAAGCAAAAAGTTCCAGCATAAAAAAACAACCAGTGAGATTTCAGTATTTCAACTGTTTCTCCTAGACAGCAATGAAATTGAATGAAGAGCAATTAAAGACTTGAGTTTCTTGCTTTTTTAGATTTTTTCCTGAGAAAAGACACAAAGTAATCTTACGTGTATCCTTATAGGATTTATTAGTCTGTAATCTAGATTTCAGTCTAAACTTGTTTACCCTGACCAAATTATCCGAGGCTTGCGATCCATAATAATTTAAGAACTCTTTGCTCTTTCTGTAGGTCAATAATTCTCTCATTTGTGTCTTTAAATTATAAGATACAAATATGATACAGAACTTGATACATAAATTACAAATAGCTAAGAACTCAATTAAGTCTTCTGCACTCCGAGAAAGGCCACCGGAACAATAGAAAATGCTCTTAAGAAAACTGCAATATATCATTGTTTGAGACTGTCATTGTGACTGTACTGATGTACAAGCAAAGCACTGTGTATTTGTCACAAATTTAAAACCTTTAAAACCTAGTCTTCCTTTTCCCATCTGTCAACTGAACTTTCCACAGTGGTAGACCACAGTGATACTTTCACCTGCTGAAGTGTGTGTGTGTACGTGTGTGTACAGCTGCACCATTTCCTGATGCAAAACTACCGACCCGCAATTTTGCAGCCATGGACCAAATGATCCTAAGAACTCATATTGATTCAATTAAACAAGACAAACAATGTTTTTAAGTTAATAGCATCTTAAGCTAAATATGTATTACATGTTAGGCTTTAATTATGCCTGCAGTAACAGGGTTAAAGGTCACAGGGTTGACAGTCTGAACGTTTAAACATTTGTGCTCAAGGTTTTTGTCCACTGAGAAAAAGAATGAGAGAGTGATGGGGGGCAAAAAATAACATTCATAAAGACAGAGAGGAGAAACTGAACCTCTTTTTGTAAACAGGAAGTAGTTCATCAGTTTGCCTTTCAATGTTCCTTACATAGCATATCAGGCCCTCACTATATATAGCATGTTTATTAATTCCTTTTTCAATAAAGAGAAAAATCATGAAAAAGAGTTTAAAAAAATAGAAAAATTAGCTAGAAATGAGGAACAAAATTCCTAGCTGTTCCTCTATCCCATCCACTATGTGCATGTTTATTTGGAAACTGTCAGTCATAAATGGTTAATGTCAACTGACTAGTCTGGAGGATGTTAACTGAAGCAGTAGGAGTGTTTTCTTTACACTTTTGATCATTTCTGTGAGAAAATAATAATGTCTGAATGCCTGGTCATATTTATAAACCTGTCAGAGCAACTCATATTTTGATATATACGTTTTGATTGGTATTGCAATGACATTAAAATATTTTATGATACTGTGACGAGTCTCTCCGGGCGAATCAGCGTCGCCCTGGCAACCGAGGCGCCGCACCTGCACCAGATCATCACCGGCGCCTCGCGCACAGCTGGACCGCATCACCACGCGGCCGTATAAGGCCGCCAGCTCTCGCCCTCGCGAGAGTCAGAGAGGAGATGCTGGTTAAGCGATTGTTGGATGTTAATGGTTGTGTTTTGTCTCCCCCGTCTTCACAGAGAGCAGCGAGTGACCGCACCTCACCACGAGCGCCACGGACACCCACTCA
>JAZGTJ010020017.1:0-10611 GCA_036877575.1 Botia almorhae | reverse complement strand
GCATATTTACAGCAGGTTACATTTACAAAGGTTACATTAGGACATTAGACCTGGTGTCAGGTAGTCGTAATCCTACCAGACCTCCACCAACAAGTACTGAAGAGGCCAGAAGAATAGGAATGGCTTTGGTGATGCCCACTAAAGAGCCAAAAACCAGATTTCCAAGCACTGCAGCCAGCTTGCATAAGGCATTACAGAAGCCAAATCCAGTTCCTCTGAAAAAGAGATGTTTGATCATTGGAGGGTTGAAAAGATAAAGAGATTGAAGTTGGTCTTACACTGCTATCCAAAGAGATTTGACTACTCTTGTTTTGTGTTTATGTTAGCATACTTAATTATGTATGACCACAGCCCTACCTTCTATCTGTAGGGTAGAGCTCTACTGTCACAACGTCCAGGGAGTTCCAGGCAGAGATGCTCAGCCCATTGTACAGGCACAGCATTCCAATCATCATAGACTCACTGGTGCCAAACCACAGAAAGAAGCAGCTGATGCCAGACAGGACCATGGAAAATCCTGACATAGCACAGAAATACTTATACATTTGGGAACCTTATTGTTTTTGATACTTTGTAAATGTCTGCCAGAGCAGAGATATATGTGCTTATGGTTTTCTAATACTAATCATTATGTTGTAAAAGAATTTAAGTAACAATATTAGCCTCACCTAACATAGACAACCGTCCAATTTTGTCCATAAGAAGTGCAGATACAATATTGCCAGGAAGCACGGCTAGTGTCCCCAAAAAATTGACAAAGTAGACCCAGTATGCACTATAATCATCTTCAAATGTCATTTGACAGCCTGTTTTGTTGTGGTAAAATGTGCTATTTACGATATCAGCGTTTTTAAGTTTAGAGTCATCAATATCTGTAAAAAAAATATATATATATATTTTGGCCACCATAGATATTGACTGTTACAAAATAGTAAAATGCTGATGCCATATTCTGTATTACTATAGATAAAAATTCAAAATTTACCAGTGTTATAGAAGACAGACTCAATAAATGTGCAGTTTCGAAAGAATGATCCCACTGATGTCACATCCTCAAAATAACAGTTTTGGAAAGTGGAATTGATGAAAGTGACCGACTTGAATTTTATACTTATAAACCTGAGGAACAAATAATGGAAATATTTGTGTGGCAATATAAAGTAATATACAGAACGCTTTAAGAAACAATACGTATTAGTTCATTACCAAAAAGATTACTGTTTACATAAGATTACATAACGCTTTGAATAAATCACCTGTCATTGACAAATAAGCCATTAGTATGTATCTGGTTCTCCAGGGTAAAATTGAAAGTGAAGTCTTCAATGCGCTCATTGGCATGCCTTTGTACTTTGGAGGCATATTCATCTGCCTGAAGGTGCTTGATGACATCGGGGAACCATACGGATAGGCCATAATACCTGCAGGTGCATTAATAGTTCTTAAAAGGCATTTTTGCACAAGCTAGCATAGACATAAGGTTTTTTTAATGGTATTTATTCAACAATAGTGGCTTAATATGAAGTGAATGGTAGGATCTGCAACTTACATTAAATTTATATTTAGTCATTTAGACACTTAACTAAAGTGACAGGCAAATGACTTTTAGTGAATAATCTACTTTTCAGTTATCACACAAAGCTTTATATGGCATCAGAGCACCTGGAATATAGTACATGAGTCTTATGGACTACTTTCTAATATACTTTTATGGAGCTTTTTGTCATGTTTAAAGCTCAACAGTATCTGCCCAAGGTCTATTTTGATTTAGCCACGTAAAACATTTATTTAGGTTTTCTATAGAAGAAATACAAATAGAAATGCCATATGATATTGGACATATGGTAAATAATGGGATCATTTTCTTTTTTTTTGGTGAAACGAGTGTTAAAGAATAATATCTCATTCCTTATTATACCCTGCAGCAGATATATTAAATTTGTGCATAGGTCCCAGCAGCTTGTAGTTACATTAACGAAGGACTTACCCAAACGACAACGTAAACCAAACAGTAGCAAGTTTCACTGTAATGTCTTTCACTGGATAATTAAAACACTTCAAGAAGGTCAGCCAAATCTCAAAGACAGAGAAAATTTATTTTAGTATTTCCCAAAAAGTCTATCACAGATACACTGCAATTTATATAAATTACCTCATAAAATGTACATAGTCATTGTTTATTACTCATAAAGCTCACCCCATGAAGTTCAGTCTTGACCCTGAAGATTACTTTTGAGACAAGGCTGCCAGATTCCGTCTGCATCTCTACAAACTCATCAATCTGCTTTGGGATCTTAATCCTATTTACCTACAAAAAACACAAGGTACCAAGATTTAGTAACACTTCATTTTGCAGTTTGTCAAATCTTATCATGGCCCAATGTTTAAATGTCACACATCACAAGCACATTTAGCCCAAGCAAAACATTTCACCAAAAATAGGTTGATACAAATTTATAAAAGAAAAGCTGTACTGTTTAAAATCAACAATAAAGGTACCTGCAACATGTATATTGTTCAATGTCATTTGTTTAACCATGTGCTGTTACTATGTTATATAAGTTTTTATATATTAAGAGGAACTGACTTTACACTGGTTAGTTAAAAATAATGACAACAATTATGTAGAAAAAGACATCAGCTCTACAAAAAGTTTAGCATCAGTTGTTCAAAGATTACACTTGGTTGAAAATTTACTGTAGTTAACTAGTAAAATTCACACATATAAAGTTTGGTTTATGGTTCAGGGACACTCCACACTGTTTATAAAAAGAAAAATATATATAATAAGTAGAAGATCATCTGGTTGCTCACAAAGCCTGCAATCTGTCTTTACTACTGCAGCTCAGTAAATGACACATAAATACACATAAAG
This sequence comes from Botia almorhae, assembly GCA_036877575.1. Taxonomy (NCBI): domain Eukaryota; kingdom Metazoa; phylum Chordata; class Actinopteri; order Cypriniformes; family Botiidae; genus Botia; species Botia almorhae. Next base: position 7,736 of record JAZGTJ010020017.1, on the reverse strand, counting down.
CTCACATACATGGCAGGATGAGACAATCATTCATAAATGTAGACAACTTTAAAGTACGATGGATGGGTGTTCTAAGCTGCTTAAAGTGAAGGAGCCCACTCACGGTAAAGACTTTCTCGGGCTGTCCACGCGCTCGCATGTTTGTGTCATGAATCTGCTTGAGGATCATCCAGGCCTCATCGTGCTTCCCCACCTAAAAGGATAGAGCAGAAAAATCCCTGGGAGATTAACAGAATTAAATTCCAACTGCGGTTCTAGATGACAGCCACCCACCTCTATTGCTATGACAAGCCTGAAAAAAGGGTGTAGGGAGTCACGACAAGCACGAGTCATTAGCTTCAAAGACAGTTGTGCTCCCTTAAGTCAGGCAATTTTCTCAGATGTTAAAAACTGTCTTATGTACTGGATTGAAATTCTTGTAAACAACAATAGAGCAGGCCACAAAAATAAAAGAGACATTTGGGACTCTTTTTGCAAAATATAAAGATATAACTACAGCTACAATGAAAAACTAATTTCACACTAGCAGGAGAAACAGAATGCTTATCATGTTCACCAGCAAAAAAAATGCTTGTCAACCAGCATGGTCCTTCTGGTGAAGCTGCCTGATTAAGTAAAGTTGTATTGGTTAAGTTAGTTAAAAAGCTGGCTTCAAATTCTGGAGATTATAATCGGAGAACCTACAGAATATGAGTTCCTCATATGATATGAGTCCTTACCTCCAAGTAGAACCTGGGGCTCTCAGGCATGAATGTTAAGGCTACCACAGCACAGACACAGGGGAGAGCGCACACCACCACAAACACCCTCCAGCTGTGGAACTGATAAGCTGAACCCATACTGAAACTCCAGCCTGGGCAAAACAGCAAACAATTTGTCATTTTATTGGTCCAGTAATAACTAAAATAACCTTTTTAGTTATACCCTCTAAATTAGCAAAATGTATCAGTAACTATATGGTGTTTAATCTTTTAAAATGCTATTTGATTACCAATGAGGTAAGGTATCTTTTAATTACATTTTATTTATATAGTGCTTTTTACAATGTTGTATTGCTTCAAAGCAGCTTTACATATAATGAAAAATAAAACAGAAAAACTCTCAAACATGTACAACAGAATATATGGTATTATTGCACATATTTATTATTCATTATGGGATGTATATTAATAAAACTTATTAGGGACACTAGGTTGATAGTTGGTTTATAAATAAAGAGTTGACTGAACTGCTAAAAACTACCACACATTTGGACAATTCAAATAAATGGATGTGCATTAGAAATACCTGTCATTACATTCAAAGGATGTTTTGATCTAGGAGAGCAAAAGTACGTAATAAAGTACTTTGATACAATGCACATACTCATGTGCTGTGGTATCAACATGTCTTAAGCATGTCATGATTTTGTGGCATAGAATTATATAATTGATATAAAGTTAACTGAATCATTTACCAACACACAAAGCTAATATTTATTATGTTCCTTTGGCACTTTATTCTAAATGGGGACAAAAAGACAAACGAATCCAATGCTGGTGAAACATTCAAACAAATGTATTATTTGTATTATTTACTTGTTTTGTTTGTTACTGTACTTCCTAGCAGAAATACTGAGACATGGGTGTGAATTTCATCTTACGGTTAGGTGACAATTAACAAAATTTCACAAGAGCAATTTTAGAATAGACACAAACAGTACAGCCAGAATTGTACTTGTAAGGATACCTGTACATGACAGTTGTTTAAATATAGAGTTAGGTTAAAATATAAGTTAGGTTCATAGATTCACCATGCTGTCATATTATAATTTATTATAATTAATTATCTTGCACCCTCCACACAGTACTGTAGGTTTCATCTGGAACAGGGGGTGTCTATTATTTGGACAGTCAACTGCAGCAAATCCATTGTTCTGCCACTTAACATAATACTGTGCAAAAACCAACACAATGGTACATCTACAACATTAGCCTAATGCCAGTTACAATATAAGATATAAGCGGTATGGGTAATGATACAGTATGATTAAAGAGGCCTGGTTGAAAGGAGGAAATGTTTATTGTGTATAACATGGCCTTTAAATGTAATGCATGTGCTTTATGCATTACCAAAATTAGGAGATTAAACATAACTAACTACATATCTGCAGTAACTACAGTCGGTATTTTAGACATGAACTGATCACAAAATCTGGCATTTTAGATGGGTTAATCCCAAAATAAATTGTCCAAAACACTTTTGGGGCCTTTGGTGGTTACCAACTAATTTGGGCCCCCACTCTACTGGCCCCTATAAAAAGGGTATAAAATACATTCCATATTCATGTAATCAGTCAATCATACATGAATACTAAAATTACAGTAATCAGAAATCAGCCTGTTATGACTGATGTGGATGTTAAAGCACAATGTCACAAATCTGCATCTTATAGGCAGGACACTACAGATGGAATACAGAGATATAAGCATCATTTACTGTATGTCTAAACAAGTGAAAGAGAGGTGTAAGAACAGAGAATGGTGAAGCATGGCTTCTGTTTGTGGGTCAGGTTTTACCTACACCGATGAATGCCTACACTGTTAATAATAACACTACACTGCAGTGTAAGTGAAAGCTATGAAGCTGTGATTGCAACAGCAAGCAAGCCCAGAGGGTTAATGCTTCGCCCATGTCATTGGAAATCTCATTATGTACGTTATGTGCATAATTGACTGGGGAAATGGATGACTGAGTCAGCAGCTAGCAGACATACCCACTCATGTACAGTGGCTCTACTACCAAAGCTTGTTTTGATGCTTGCAAAGAGTGCTGTATCACAAAAACACTAATACACACACAAGGATATACTAAAACCTGTGAAATCTAGGAGTTACACCAAAAATGTAAATCATTTACTCAGTCCCATGTCATTCCAAACCCACATTACTTTCTGTAAAACAGAAGAATATACAAACAGAAGAACATACACTTTATCAATATAAAAAGAATGGTTCATATCTAGGCTGGGTCTCCATTCTTGTGCTTTAAACGAGTTTATATAGATTTATATACATATTTTGCTTGTGTATATATGGATGAGCAAAGTGACAAATGGTGAGAGAGCTTATAAAAGTGACAGGTAACATAAGCCCAACAGTACACACAGTGCAGAGTTTACTAGAGCAACATCACACAAGAGCAGGAGTGCTGTTAGAAACCAACATACTAAAAGGATTATGGCTATTTCTCATGGTATGAATTAAAGTATTAAAAGCCTACCTTTAAGAGTTTTTTTTTAGACAAACAGTTACTATTGTTAAACTATAAGCAAACAAACACTTTGTTATATTTCTTAAGCAAAGTAAATGAATCCTTCCATTTTCCCAAACAATAGGAAAATAAAGGATGCTGAATAAACGCTACTGCTGCCCTTCTTAACACCACCACCCCCAACCCCCTCCCATTTCACACACACATAGACTCAATTTACAGAGACTATGATGGTTTCCCATTGATTCCTGACATACAGACTGCCTAATAGCTCTCCCAGTCGCTGTGTCTGACTGTTGTCCCCTGCCTGGGCTCAGTGAAATGGCCATTCATAAATCAAGCTTGCTTCTTGCTTTGTCTCACAAGGCAAGGGGAAAAACCTCATTACAATCTGTTCACCAAGAACAAAACTGAGCAAATCTTTCCCACCAAAAAAGGAGTGAGAACAGCCTGTTACAGCCACAATTTTGGCCAAGAGGCTTCTTACCCCATCCTATCAGCTTCATTTCTCCTCCCGTACCTGCTATTCCATCATTTTGTTACAGATGAGTGCAGTTTATTTCCAGAGTCGAGGTTCTCATAAATCATCAAGCTATTCTTTCCCCCATAGGAGTGGCTACATCCTTTAAATATCCCTGCAGTGCTCTGTTTCTACATTAATCACTTAACCTAAAGCTCTGCTGTTCTCTGTCCCCCTACAATCAAAGCATGAGGACAGACCACACGTGCTGGAGGAAAAGCAGACACCTTGACCTGAGCTTGTCAAGAACCTTGTTTTAATCGGATTCTAGCTGTGATGTTTGATCGAAATGGAAATGGAAACATGTTTGTCATCAGCACAATTTGCTTCATTTACAAAAAAGTACAAAATGAATAGATTTTAAAGGGCTATTAATCAATAACCAAAGACCTAAACACATTGTGGACATAGTGTGCCTGTACAACATAACCTCTAAAAGAACCTTAAAAGATCCAATTAACATTAGAACTGAGTCAGCTAGAAATACTTAACATGGCAAGACAGTGTTTAGCCATGTACAGCTGCAACCAGCTTCTATAAATAAACTTCTATAAATTTGGACTAAATACATATCTCTTTATTTGTGCATTCTCTGACTAACCACTCTGCTACACTTCATTTTACTGACTTTTAAATTACCATTGACATTCTATACAATTATGTATGACATGCTATTTACAATAAACGACAAGGCAACTATGACTACCATAGTAGAACCTTGATACCATGATGGTATATTAATTGTACCAAAATATTGCTATGGTCTTACAAATATTTGTTTGAAATGGTTTCTTGATAATACTATATTTTAGGACATTATGACATTATGGTAAAACGATTGGAAAATGATGCTTGAAACACAAACCATGGTAATACCACAGTTTCCTTTAAACCTTGGAGTACCATGTAATTTTTTCATGACTTGAATATGGTAATCAGTAAATTCAATACATTGATATTTTTTTATATTAGTACCACTGTACTGTCAGTACTAAAAGACTTGTCTGATTAAGTTAGTTTAATAGAAGACCACACTGAGGTGTTTGGTTGTGCAATTAACAAGGATGTAACTAAGATATACATGATCTTGTTTTTTTACCGTAGTGAGGTATGATGGCCCAGGCCATGGCAGAGGCATAGATCTCTCCAATCATCCAGAACATGCAGAGCCAGCTCAGGTGCTCTCCACGCTTCTCTCTTGCCAATACCTCAGCAAAGTATGAGAAGACAATGGGTACTGCTCCACCAATCCTGAAGACCATTAGAATCCAAGTAAATATAATAAAAATTTTATTCTCATTTATATAAAATTGAGATATAATAATCATAAAGATATGTACCAATAAGACAATAGTCACATACTGTACACACAGACACAATTTTTTTTGCATGAGTTGGCATTTCTGGTCTGGCATATTTACATGAGTATGAATAGATCAATAGGGAGAAAAGTGTAGTATGCCTGCACCTGTAGCCTTTTATTTGTGCGCACAATATTAAAACTATCCATGCAGTGTGTGATTCAGTATGCTTTTTCAGATGGAGCTTCTTCCACAGGCTTTTAGGCATTTTAGTTGTTATATAGCCATTGGTTATATTTTACTAACTAACAGATGTGTCAACAGATGTGTCCCTTTCAGTCAGTCACGTTCAACGTTACGTCAACGGACTGACGTATGGGGTCTTGCTTGAGAGCCCTGTCACCTTCGCGTAGAAAAAAAGGCATCAATGGGCATCGGCCCGAGAGGAAAGAGCCAATGAGCATTGGGCAAGACAGCTGCGCACTGGGTCACGCCCACCCGGAAGCGGGTGTATAAAGCAGGCCGGCGCTCGCTTTCATACAGATTCTTGCTTCGGAGCCGAGCGTGTGTAATCGCATTCGCACCGCATCTTTGCAGATTTCGCCAGCATTTTGCCAAAGTTCTGCTGCGTTGGACGGCGTTTACCAGAGGTTCTGTTCTGGTTTTCTGCGGTTCCCCTGCGTGCTTCAGCAGACCGGCGTTCTGCCGAGCGATTTCCTTTGGTGAGAATTTTAGTGAAAAAAACTAATTATATTTAGTTTTTTCCTTCCCAAAGAGCTCCACGGACGGTGTGCGTCATTTTAAAAATGTCTTTCTGTCCATGCGTTTCTGGGTGCGGTCGTTTCCTGACCTCGTCTGATGGCCATGAGCGCTGTGTCACATGCCTGGGCAAACAGCATGCAGAGGCAGCGTTCACGGTGGGGTCATGCCCTTGTTGCGAGAGCATGCCCATCTCGACGCTGCGGTCACTGCTCTCTCTTGTCTCGGGAGATCGAGCCCCCTCTGCTGCTCCCCAGTCTCAGCCTGAGAGTGACGGTGGAGACTGCTCCGCCGGGCCAGTCCCCGCGGTCCTCCCGTTCCTCTACTAGTGCGGCTCCCCCCGTGGGGCCAGTTATCACTTTTGACGCTCCAGATGCGGACAGGATGTCGTTCGCTGCATCGGAGAGTGGGCTGCTCTCCTCTGAGCCGGAGGACGACGTTGACCTCCTCCCTTCGGGGCGGGCTGGTCCGGCTGACTCTGACTTGGAGTTAACAACCATGCTTGCCCAGGCAGCCGCGGCCATTGGGCTGGAGTGGAATCCTTCACCCAGTCCAGAGCGGTCGCGGTGGATGATTGGCTCTGAGAGCCGCTCGGGAAGCTCATTCCCATCCTGTCCCAGTGCCTTTCTTCCCGGAGGTGCATGTGGGTGTACCAGTACAAGGTCCTCCCCTTCAGGCTGTCCCTGTCACCCCGCGTCTTTACCAACGTTGCAGGGGCCGCCCTTGCCCCATTACGGGAAGTGGGTGTTCGCATCCTCAACTATCTTGACAACTGGCTCATTCTGGCCCACTTTCGAGAGCAGTTGTGCGAACACAGGGTCCTGGTGCACTGGCACCTCAGCCAGCTGGGGCTTCAGGTCAACTGGGAAAAGAGCAAGCTCTCCCCAACAGAGCATCTCTTTTCTTGGTATAGAGCTGGACTCGGTCACTATGATGGCGCGCCTCTCCAACGAGCGTGCGCAGTCACTGCTGTGTTGTCTGAACAAGTTCAGCACCAAGACGGTGGTGCCACTGAAACTCTTTCAGAGGCTCCTGGGGCATCTGGTATCTACGGCTGCGGTCGCTCCGCTTGGCCTAATGCATATGTGACCACTGCGGCACTGGCTACACGACCGGGTCCCATCTGGCATCTGCGCCCTGATCTTTGGAACCTCCATGTGTGGTTCGTGGACGGGACGCGGTGACCCTGAGTGACCTGCCCCCGGGTGTGGTGGATACTATCACTCAGGTAAGAGCTCCTTCCACCAGGCGTGCATACGCCCTGAAGTGGAGCCTCTTTACTGACTGGTGTTCTTTCCGTGGAGAAGACTTACACTTCCCTACACTTGCCCGATCAGCTCTGTGCTTTCCTTTTTGCAGGACGGGTTGGAATGGAGGTTGTCCCCTTCCACCCTGAAGGTGTATGTGGCAGCTCTATCAGCCCATCACCTGGCAGTAGAAGAGAAGTATTTAGGGAAGCACGAGCTGGTTATCAGGTACCTACGGGGTGCCCGGAGAGTGAACCCTGCAAGGCCGCCCCTCTTTCCCTCCTGGGATCTTTCCGTAGTCCTCTTAGGGCTGCGGGAAGCTCCTTTCGAGCCACTGGAGTCAGTCGAGTCTAAGGGTCTGTCGCTCAAGACAGCGCTCCTGACCGCGCTCCTGACCGCGCTCGCCCCTATCAGGAGGGTGGAGAATCTGCAGGCATTGTCGGCCAATGAGTCGTGCCTAGAGTTCGGCCCTGCCTACTCTACGGCTACGTGCCCAAGGTTCCCACCATGCCTTTCAGGTATCAAGTGGTGAACCTGCAAGCGCTGTCCTCGGAGGAGGCAGATCCAGCCCTTACTTTTCTGTGTCCTGTTCGCGCCCTGCGCATCTACGTGGAAGATGCGCAGATGGACTTAGGCGGTTGTATTCCTTCGCTGTGA
>JAZGTJ010020016.1:0-10612 GCA_036877575.1 Botia almorhae | reverse complement strand
CTTTTTCAACATGAGGTTTACCTAGCGTGTGGTTGCCATGGTTACACACTGCAGATACCTTTCTGTGTTTATAGTCTGCACGATGACTCCCTATCGTAGCCTTCATTCAAAATAAAGTGTTGTTTATGTCCTTGATGCTTTCGCATCACACCACAAACCCACCTTCGGTCATGGTGACTGACTGTAGGTGTGCTGACTCACTCTCTGTGGCACAGGTGGGAGGAGTTACAGGATGCGGTGGTTTGATTGAGCATACGCGTGCCAGAGTCTGGTATCTGTGGGCATGTTTACCCTGAGAGGGCCCCCATGTGTTTATCCGCAGGATAACACACCACAGACAGCAGGAGGGAAAACCGAGAGAACGAGGGTGAGAGAGAGCAAAAGAAAGCTCGCCCTTAAACATATTGTTCATACGCTCAACAGCAGGTGCTCAGCTAGAGCAGGAACCCACGATAGCACGCAGTTTGAAATCTGCCATCTTTATTCATGGGATCTAAGCTAATTAACTGGGCTGTAAATGCCATCTAATTAAATACTCAGGCCACAGGATGTTCTGACGTTCTGACAATGTTGATTGGCTGATGGCACTTGAACACTTTTCATATAAACACTCGTCATTAGCAGCTGTTCTGGGCTTTGAGGAAAGGTGGCAGGTAGGCTACTTTAAAATGATTGTTAGTAGAGAACGATGCTTTTTGTGTTTTAGATCATGTAAATATGGTATCTACCAGCAGGGTAGCACTTTGTTTAATAATTTGGTAACTGAGATTAATCATTTTCATTGTGATAACATCTAATTTAGTCTCAATTTTTAAATGTTATTGTTGTAAGTAGGGCTTCTGTTTAAAACTCTATGTATCAGAGTTTTAAGTGGAAGGTTTTTTTTGGAATCAGATTGAATGTGTACCCTATGTGTCAAATACATCATTTTGTTGAATGTTAATTGATCATTGAAAATGCTTAGCTAACAAGGAACATTCTCACAGTATTGGCTAACAATCTCTAAAAGTTTTCTCAAAGTTTTTAAAAAAGTTCTTTCAGTAATGTTAGTAGAGTTAACGTTATATATCATATAGCAAAATTGTTGTTCTTAAGTTGTTAGTGGAACATTTTACAAGAGTTAAAGAATTTAGAGAGAAGTTTGAATCATGTTCTTTTTGAATGTTACTAGAAATTGTTAACATTTTTGTTACTGAATAGAAATGTTCTTAAAACTTAAAATTGTTAGCTTGATACATGCCTACATGTCTAAATGACTCTTTCCTTGCTTGCTTCATGTATCTGCATTAAAACTGAGCCGTAGGCTATCTGAAATTAAGGGTAGTCTTTTTATCTCTGTGGTTTATTGTAGCCTATCGCAGTACAGTCTCCCACCCAGCCATGTGGTGATGATGATGATGATGGGGACTTGAACAAAACATTGGGATTGCAGCGTTTCCAGCAGATCCTCAGCCCTGCCCAGCGCATGCCCACCGACCAACACCGCATCTTTAATGAGGAAGACTTTGAGTGTGAGAGCTTTACCTTTGATGTATCTTCCTCAATGCAATAAACATAGAGAATGTCCAGAATATCCTATTAGTTCCACAGACTTATAACTTGTAATGGACAAAATATGTGATAATACATGTAAATATGACAGCAACACATCTAAGCAAATTTAAAAGGTGGTTGCAATGTGTTTTTGAAAGAATTGTTTAAATAAAAATTAAATGTTTAAAAAATGTAAAATTCTTCCTAAAATCTAGACATTACTGAAATTCGAATTATAGTTTCAAGTAACAGTTTACCTAAAATAAATGTTTTGTCATTATTTATTCACCCTCAAATTGTTCCCGGCAAAACAGAAACTATATTCTGAGTCATCTGAAGCCATAGCAAAGCTGTGTGTGACAGACTAGTACATTACTTTTGTGTAGTAACCCCTTAGGAAGAGTTGTTGATGGAATCATTGGGATAGTTACTGAGGCTCTGTGATGTATGTGCCATTTGCAGACCACCGTCACACCTCCCTACACATTCACCACCCTCTGTCCAAACACCTCCCCAATGAGGGCCGGAGGAAAAAGCCTGGGAGAAAGAGGAGGGACTCTGAACGGATGAGGAGTTTGTCTACCGGTGCAGCTCCTCCTATAGACGAGGATGAAGAAGATGAAGAGGCAGATGAAGATTCCTGCAGCCAGCAGGATAAAGAGGGCAATGTCACCACCACCCCAGACACAGACACAGAGATGAACACCGAGCAGACAGAGGTAGTCATGGCTGGATCTACTGTCGTATAGCTTTTATTTCTGATTAATGTATAAGTCTAACAATGGTTACTAAGTTTAATGTGCAGAAACCTGGTATTCCTGTAGCTCAATTAGTAGAGCATCGCATTAGCCACGCAAAGGTTGTGGGTTTGGTTTGATTTCCACGAAGCACATGCACTGACAAAATGTATAACCTGAATGTGCTGTAAGTGGCTTTAGATAAAAGTGCCAAATGCGTACATGTAAAACAAACACTGTGTTTGGCCCACAGTTTTTTGTGTCAATTGATGACCCTGGCTCCAGTGTAAACAAAAATGGTGATGTCACACCACACCGAAAGCTGTCAATCGTACCCCATCCAGACACCAGTATGAACATCCCTAGAGTCACGCCCACCGAGTAAGTGCACAACACACACATAAACACATAACACAAGAGTTAAACATTGTGTTTATCTGAGCTAAGTTCTATAAACTTCACCTCTGCAGGGGCAGAAGTTCTGTACGCACTCTGCCCAATGGCAGACGTGTGTCCGCACCATGTTTGTTTCCAATAAGTTCACCCGACGGCAGCTTCAAACTGGGCCGTAGCTATGACCTGCAGGAGCGCCGCCGCATGGGCAACATGACGGGCACTGCGTTAGCACACTACCAGCACATGCCCACTGATGAGAGCGAGGCTAAGACACTTGCTACCGTCGACCTTGATGGCATCAAAAGTGAGTGTGTGTGTATGGTGAACTTTTTAATATTGAGTGGTAAGTTGAGTATAACATTGTAGTTAAATATTGGATATAGTATGGTATGGTATGGTACAGTGTAGGTAAAGTAATGTAGTGTGTTGTGGTGTAGTATGTAGTATAGTGTTCCCAGCACTCCAAACTTTGGATATAGTACAGTGCATTATTATTATTATTTCCCTTATGAATCATAGTTCAGTATTGAGAAATGAGTTTTGCTGTTTAAGTGCCAAAAGAGTTAATTGTTTTTCTGACTGTTGTTTATTCAAATGTCATAAAGGGCTTTTTATTTGCACCTTTCTGTTCTCGTTCTTCTGAGCATGAATCATGTTTTCAGTCTGTACATCTTACCATCTATGGCTGTGATTCAGGAATGTGGACATTCTGTAAGGGTGCAGAACTGCCCACAACAACTGTGCCTTTGACGTCTCTTGTGTATTTGTGTGTGTGTGTGTCAAGAGAGAGAGAGAGAGAGAGAGTGCTGTAAATACACATAATTTGACTGAACAATAGGTCACTTTGAGACTGACATGAAAATAAACAATGTTCTTGTGACCGTTCAGTTGATTTTCGGGTGTTTGTATCTCTGTGTTTGGATGCTGAGAATTATATCTAATGTAGCCAATAGATTCATTTCTGTTGACAAAACATAAGTAAGTACTGAGTTACTGTTGTCGGTGTAAAGTGTTACACTGAATGCAGTGCTGTTTTGATGAATGTGTTAACATTTCTTTCTCTGTTTCACAGGCCACAGGTTTGAAGATGTTCCGGGTGTGCGTCGGCACCTGGTTACAAAGAGTGCTAAAGGTCAGGTGGTCCACATGGGCAAGGACCACAAAGAGTTTAACAGTCGCATCAGGAGTAAGCTGGATCGAACCCCACATGAGGTGAGGCACTGCCTTACTAGATTACCATTCTGCCTGGAGCTGATCTTCAGGCCTGTGTGTTTGATGCAGTAAATAAAAATGAATGTTACCAAACGTTATTTCATGCCTCTTTATACTAGAGACAGTAAAGTGCAGGTTTAGATTGCATGCTGTACAATAAGAGGAGTGATGTCAGTACTGTTGGCTCACTGAGCCTGCTGTTCTTTATTAGAGGAGATCATGGCCCTGTTACACTGACCCAAGGGTCCGCCACGCCCGGCAGCTGAAGGTAGGGTGGCATGGGGCTGCTCTGATTGGTTGAGCAACAGCTGAAGCTTGCGTGTGGTCTTTACTCATTACTTGTTTGTCTACATGGGTCGCAATGGACACAATGTCAGAATCTGGTACAGCTGTATTTCAAGCTAACAAGGAACATTCTCAAACATTGGCTAATGTTTTCTCAACATAATCAAAAGTCTTGTAGTAATGTTAGTTGTACGTTTTTTACCGTTACCAAAAACATTATTCTTAAGTAGTTAGTGGAACGTTTTGAAAGCGCTACACAATTAAAAATGTTTGAATAATGTTTTTATGACGAAGCAATAACGTTACTACAATGAGAAAAAACTGGATGTTTTGAACGTGCCTAACATTTTTGTTACTTAACGGAAACATTAGGAAAACGTTCTTACAACCTAAAATTGCTACCTGGGTTATATGTGTTGACATAGTGACAGTGTCAGCATGATCACATAACATTAGGTTTTTGTGTGTGCAACATTTGATGCAGATATTTGTAAATGGCTTGACTAACTAGATTAATTGTAAGAACTGCAGATTTAGAACTAAATTCTAACTACCATTACCCATCCTGATGCATGATCAACAAGTTTGTAACAAAGGTTAAACTGTACAGGTTATTTTAAGTAGTGTGTTTTCAGTATATTTAATAGAATAAAGTGTTTACCAGTACGAACTGGCAAATTCCCTTAATTTACACAGCATTCCTATCTATTAGGTTCATTGGATTCTGAAATGTAATACAGTTAAATGAAGGTTAACCTTATGATTGATACAGCTGTGTAATCTGGCAGGTGTTTGTAGAGCTGAATGAGCTTCTGATGGATAAGAACCAGGAGATGCAGTGGAGAGAAACAGCTCGCTGGATAAAGTTTGAGGAGGATGTTGAGGAGGAGACAGACCGCTGGGGGAAACCTCATGTAGCTTCACTCTCGTTCCGCAGCCTGCTGGAGCTCCGCAGGACCATTGCACATGGTGAGAGAAAAGAGAGAACATCTCACATAATGAAAATGAAGAAGACCAACTATCTAAATCGTATATTTATTAATATATTTTAATTTTATAAATGATCATAAATTTGACATTAGTGATGTGATGAGGTGTACTGACTGCAGCATAGCTTGTTGGTGACGTATTGATGGTGTAAATAAACAGGTGCGGTGCTGTTGGATCTGGACCAGAAGACCCTGCCTGGCATTTCTCATCAGGTTGTGGAGCAGATGATCATCTCAGATCAGATCAAGGCAGAAGACAGAGCCAATGTGCTCAGAGCCCTGCTCCTCAAACACAGGTCAGTTATGCACAGATTACACAACACTGCATTTCTAATAGACATGACTTAAAATCTTATTGAAATAAAAGCTCATGTTAGATCTTGCAGCCAAATCTAAATCACTCTACTGTTCTTCTTCTGTGCGTCAGTCACCCAAGTGATGGCAAGGAATTTAACCACCGGTTTCACCGCAACATCTCAGCAACCAGCCTGGGCTCTCTAATATCTCATCACCATAGCAATAACCATATTGCCAACTCAGAACCCCCTGCAACAGACCCCCTTATTGGAGGACTGTTTAACTTTGATACACGCAGTGCAGTAGATCTAGATAGGAATGAGGTAGTGTGTTCATTCAAGTCTTTGTATTTTGAAAAAAGATGAGATGGTACCATCTGTGTGATGATGTGTTTTAAAACATGTATGAAACGTGTTTGAAAATAGACTGTTTCCACAGAAAGATACACCGCAGTTTTTCGGTTTGCACAAGTCCAAATCAAAGTTGCTTGAGAAGATTCCAGAAAATGCAGAAGCTACCGTTGTCCTTGTGGGTCAGTTTTCCACAAAAGCAGAACATCCAACTCTATAATACCGAAACAGCAGACACGTGAAGTACTACTTTTCTAAAGATTTTGCTGATGATCTCAATCTTCTACAGGTAGTGTGGACTTCTTGGATCAGCCAACCATGGCCTTTGTGAGACTGCAGGAGGCGGTTCTGTTAGAGTCCGTTCTAGAGGTTCCGGTTCCAGTGCGGTTTCTTTTTGTGCTCCTCGGTCCACCCAGCGCCAACATTGACTACCACCAAATTGGTCGTTCCATATCCACACTTATGTCTGATAAAGTAAGTACAGTGTCAACCAGAGTCTATTAACTGTTGCAGTAACTTTAAAACCTGTGCCTGAAATGATGTACTCCATAATAAAGGGTGTTCAGTCATTTTGGAATGATATTTCTGACATTGACAGAAGTGAAATAACTCAATTGAGGAATCTGTAAGATTTTTTTTGACAATGCCTTTTCAAACATTCCTTCCAGCACTTCCACGAAGCAGCATATTTGGCAGATGAGCGCCAGGACCTGCTGACGGCCATCAACAGTTTCCTGGACTGCAGTATTGTGCTTCCTCCATCCGAGGTGGGTGGAGATGAGCTGCTGCACTCCATCGCTCGCTTCCAGAAGGAAATGTTGCACAAAAGACATGAGCAAGAAGTCAGACTACAGGCCAAGGAACCCAAGAGCCCAGAGGATATGGGTACAGGACTCTGTCTCTTACACTTAATACAGTTACATGCTTTTATGAACCGAACAGGTTGCATTGTTTATCCACAATAAATGTATTATATTTCTCATTTTCTTGTTCTCGCTCAGCTCTTCAACCACCATTTAAACCAGAAGACGACCCTCTTCGGAGAACGGGTCAGCTGTTTGGTGGGGTTATCCGAGATGCACGGCGCCGCTACCCCAAATACATCAGTGATTTTACAGATGCCCTAAGTCCTCAATGCATGGCTGCTGTCATATTCATTTACTTTGCTGCCCTTTCTCCTGCCATCACCTTTGGAGGACTATTGGGTTAGTCAAAGCTATTTAAAGCACTATATTTTTAAAGTATAATTAAATAAACTCAAGTTTTGTGTTATCTTCATATATAGAGTATATACTTTAAATAGCCCCAGATGCAAATTTTCTTGCTCAGTTTTGTTGCTCTTTCATAGAATTAACAAGGATTAACCAGCTCTCCTGAAATTGTTTGGGATAAATAAATATTATATATACAAATGAGAAAATTGTTAAAATACTTTGATGAATGAATGTAGATTCTACAWCTAAAATAAAGTGGCCTCTCTCCTYCACAGGTGAGAAGACAGATGGTTTGATAGGTGTGTCTGAGCTGATCGTTGCCACTGCCATGCAGGGAATGTTGTTCTGCCTGCTTGGGGCTCAGCCTCTGCTTGTGGTGGGCTTCTCTGGGCCCCTTCTGGTGTTTGAAGAGTCCTTTTATTCAGTTAGTATTTGTGTATTCTAACATAATTGTATGTTTAACTGTAATGATGTAACAAGGAACTGAATGAGATAAACCCTGAATCAATGTGTTTGCAGTTCTGCAGTTCCAATGAAATGGAGTATCTGACAGGCCGTGTGTGGATTGGGTTCTGGTTGATTGTCATTGTGGTTCTCATGGTGGCCTTTGAAGGAAGCTTCCTGGTGCGATTTGTGTCACGCTTTACCCAAGAGATCTTCTCCTTCCTCATCTCTCTTATCTTCATATATGAGACCTTCTTCAAGCTGGGCAAAGTATTGATATGTCTTATGGTTTGTAAAAAAAAATGATGATCTCAGAACCTTGCAGATGTTCAAACCGTGTTTGTCTACATTGTAGATCTTCATGGATCACCCTCTCCAGAGCTGCTATGGAAGAGAAGACAATAATACTGCTTTACCATCACCTAACAATAGCAGTATCTTTAATAATAGCAGATCTTCAGCTGCCTCTCAAACCATGAACCAGCCAAACACAGCTCTCCTTTCCCTGGTTCTCATGTCAGGAACCTTCTTCATTGCCTTCTATCTGCGGAAATTTAAAAACAGCCCCTTTTTTCCTGGACGGGTAAGCCAGTATTCCAGTTTTTCTACTAACATATTATGGAATTTGATAATTGATGTTTTTAATAAACAAACCTTTGAAGTTTTTAATGAAAAGTGTCAAAATTCAGTAAGTGATTAAGTGGTATTGACCATAGTGAAATTAAATCTTATCTGTGTCTTAGCTCCGAAGGGTTATTGGAGATTTTGGTGTTCCAATTGCAATCTCTATCATGGTTCTGTTGGACTACAGCATAAAGGACACTTACACCCAGGTGAAGCATAAAAAACTTTGGGGACATACACAAAACACACACAAACGCATTCATTTCGACCTTTCCATAGTTTGATACACTGTGTTGTAAGGACAATTGCCTGGTGTCACCAGCTGTTTTTTGTTTTGTAAAATTACCAGAATGTTACAAAAGTGCTTTAGAAAAGATTTTGGATTTGTCATTTTTAGGTCTTTTGAGGACACACTTTTAAAATAAAATCTATAATTTTGGTGCCCCCATTTGTTGATATATTGCATACTTCCTTGTGCCACTGAGAAATGTTTATATAATTTGACCCTATTCATATATAATCAACAGCTGGTTTTCTCATACATATGCCTCATTTTACATTAGTAAAATTGTTTTTAAAAAATTAAATGAAAGTACAATGAAATAACCATGTCTTTATAAGATATGGTACAGTAATTTTTGAACTTCTTTCTTCCCTGTATAGAAACTAAGTGTGCCTGATGGCTTTTCCGTGACCAGCCCAGAAAAGCGTGGTTGGTTTATACACCCACTGGGTTCTGATGGCCAGTTCCCCATCTGGATGATGGCTGCTAGCATTCTACCTGCCCTGCTAGTGTACATCCTTATATTTATGGAAACTCAGATCACCACGTGAGTCACAGCTTACTTTATCTCTATGATCTCTGTAGAATAAAAATAAGGTGTTCTCTTCTTACCTATCATGTCCATTATATTGTATACCTCTCTTTATGCATTTATTGTTTTTTACAGTCTGATTGTAAGCAAGAAGGATAGGATGCTGGTTAAGGGTTCAGGGTTTCATTTGGACCTGTTGATCATCGTGGTCGCGGGTGGGATTTCAGCATTGTTTGGACTGCCATGGCTGACCGGTGCCACTGTACGCTCTGTAACCCACGCAAATAGCCTTACAGTGATGAGCAAAGCTGTTGCCCCTGGTGACAAGCCTCGCATTCAGGAAGTGAAAGAGCAGAGAGTAACAGGGTTTCTGGTGGCTCTTTTTGTAGGTGGGTGGCTTAATTCTATGGATAATAAGTTGTAACAATTACCAATTGGCCAGTTGTGATACTAGTGGGTTTTTCTTTTAACTACGCTCTTAAAAAAGGTAAACAATACCATAGAAGAACCATTTTTTAGTCCATAAAGAATCTTTAACATGTATAGCACCATTCTTTTTCACAAAAGGTACTTTATTGTGGGTTCTGTAAAAGGTTCTTTAAACTATAAAATGATAAAAAAAAGAAATGGTTATTTTAAGAACCTTTGACTACAAGGTTCTTTGGGGAACCAAAAATGGTTCTTTTGTGAAGAACTGTTTAAGAACCTTTATTTTTAAAAGTGTAGTTGGTTGGTCCTGATATATTTATCCTTAAAATGTTCTGCAGGTCTCTCCATTGTAATTGGAGACATTTTGCGGCAAATTCCTATTGCTGTGTTGTTTGGCATATTCCTCTATATGGGAGTGATGTCTCTAAACGGGATCCAGTTAACGGAACGCATGATGCTGCTATTCATGCCCCCTAAGTACCACCCCGACCACACCTATGTCCGCAAGGTTAGTCTCCTGCAATGTATCTTCTACTCCTCACTAGCCAATCACAATATTAAAAAGTCAATACCTAAATCACGCAACACAATTCCAGTCGTAAACAATTCCAGCCTCCATTTATCACAGTGTCAGATTTAGCAAGCTGTAACCTTTGACCTGTCTATTTCAGGTGCGAACTCTGCGCATGCACCTGTTCACATGTTTCCAGCTGGTGTGTCTGGCTGTGCTGTGGGCTGTAATGTCGACCGCGGCGTCATTAGCCTTCCCGTTTGTCCTTGTCCTCACTGTGCCATTCCGGGAGTTTCTGCTGCCCCGAATATTTACCCACCGAGAGATGCAGTGTGTGAGTATTTCAGCAGTGGGCCTTTATAATAATTCCTTTTATCATGCTACCTGTAGATTTGACCTAAAGCAATATTAAACAATATTTCCATCAGCCTGTCATTTCCCTGTGTTTATGATTGTTTGATAGAAATGCTATTTCTGGACTAACTAGGAAATGAATCGAGGAGAATGTCCTACTGTGGCTAAAAGACATACTGAAAACCTGGTCTCAGGACTAAGATAAAAATTTCAGTTCGGTTAACACTTTGATCTTATTTTGCCCTATTGTTGTCCCTTGTGTCTATGTGGCAGCTTGATGCAGATGATGCAGAGCCGTCACTTGATGAGAGGGATGGTCAAGATGAATACTCAGAGATGCACATGCCAGTATGACATCATTCCTCTCTGTTCACTACCTGCGCCGGTCTGATTCAGGCAATGGTGTCCAGATGCGCTCTCTT
>JAZGTJ010020015.1:0-10612 GCA_036877575.1 Botia almorhae | reverse complement strand
AGTTTTCTCCTGTCAAACCCTGCATTACTTTCTGTTTTTCATGGAACATAAAGGGAAATATATTCATCAGTATAGCTGCTGTTGTCCATACAATGAAAGCGGACGGGGACCAACGAAAACTGTGGTCACCATGTACTTGCATTTTATGGAAAAGAGCACTTTGATAACTTTGTTTCAAGCATAAAAATTTTGTAAATTTGCAACATTAAAGAGATGAATACTTTGTGAGAACATTTTTGTTGAACTTTCTATAAGAGAAGGCTACAAAAAGTCTGAAATGATGTTGACACCATTGGTGCAAATTTGCAGACAAAATAAAGAACAAATGTAACATTTTCATTGTTATACTAATATTAAGGTTTTATACATACTTGCAAGGAGGGATCACCTTTACAAACATCTGAAACGGAATTACATAAGCTTAAGCTGTTTTACTACATAAAGCTTCCTGAGCTGTAAGTCTAGTGAAGACTCAAGCGGTTCAGTGCACAAATGGTGCACTAAAGGGGCCTTCTCGCTGTTATAAAATGTCAACATGCATAGACAAATTCTATAGACAAACTCTAATGGTTTAATTGCAATCAGAAGCAGGCATTATTACTCATTAAACCTGCATAGTATAGATCATTGACACACGAGTCAATTTATTTTAATTTGTACAGAGCTTTAACAATCCATATTGTTTCAAAGCAGCTTTACAGTATATTTACAGTAAGACGTTATCTTAATGTCTAAGCCTCTGCTGAGCAAGTCAAAGATAAATGTGGCAAAAAGAATCTCTGAGATGTCAGGTGGTACAAGGATCTTTAAGTTACAGCAGCAAAAACAGCCCGTTTTATTTTAAGGGTCATGAAAAATGAAAGACATCATGCATTGTGACAAATACACAATATATCTGCGGCTGCTGTATTGGATGTATACTAGTTTTATTTGATGGATTTAGATGGATCAGCATCACTCATGGCACCAAATGAAATTACACAAAAAAAGTTACTGTTTTCAAAATTACCGTTCTTAAGTGCTTCAAGAAAATGGTCAATTCTTGTGCAATTTTGTTTGGTGTACCAACTTGTACATGGCTAACTTTGGAGACATTCAAACGCAAGCATACTACCAAGAGTTGACAAAATAAACGTACAGCTGTGTCAAAATGGTCAGGACAAACGAAACAGCACAAAGTCAAAAGTTGCAACCACCACCCTTGCAAGCAAACTTAAGTGAAACAAATAAAATGTTACAAAGTGTAGAATATTATCTCCAAGGTGTTTTGCGTATATATTTCAATAGCAATCCAGAGCCACTGTAATTGCATTTCTTAATGCAATCCCTCAATATTTTTTCACACAAGACAGAGGCTATAAAGATACCAAGTACAGAGAGAACAAGAATATACAGCAGAAGAATTAATGGCGACCCTGCAAGCAAAGAACACATCCTCAGGGAACAGAGAAGAAAGTGAATAACTCAAGACTATTAATAAAGAAAAGAACAGTGCCACACAAACGCAGCCATCTTTAAAACTGGGAACAAATGATTTGTACTTCTCTGTGCCATTTATATAGATCAGTGTGTATTGTTTTTCTGTTAGCCAAATATTATATTGGTTGAATTCTTACACCTGAAATCCTTATTACTCACATAACTTTCTCGATTCTGTTTTCTCAATAAATGTTCTCATTCTGTCATTATTACTTTACGGTTTGACATAAAATCCATTGAAGCACGGAGTGATTTTCAGAACACTGTATTTTGTCTTGCGATTCAAAAAGTTACTCTTAACACCAGACTGAACACTGACCGGCTCTAAGAGGCAGGAAATGTTAAACCAGCATACCTGAAACCTTGACTCTAAATAGGACACAACACTTTAAAATCATGTCCGTAACGAAGGGGGAATTGTCCTTGACAACAACTACATTTCAGCAAACAACAACAACCCGTAGCACTTCAGCCACCCATTACTGTGGGTTATGAAGCAGCCTCGCTGAAACAACACTCATAAATACTATTCATTACAGTGAAAATATAAAGGTGAACCGAAGGGCCGGTCTCATTAAGCATACTCGTGCCACTGTTCCTCCAGCATTTTGCAGGCCTAAATCTGCCAGCTACACTCATGATCAAAAGGTGAGATCAAGCAGAAGAGCTACTGTACATCCCAGAGAGCTATTTAGTGGAACAGGATGTCCTGGAGAGTCCACACACTCCAGAAAAACACCAGGGAACATCAGGCAAACATCTCCACACCACCACCTCCACTTCACCAACATTACGGTTGTTAATAATAAAGCTTGAGGATTTGCATTAGCCCAGGGGTGCATGATTGCTACTCTCAAATCAGCTGCAGCAGCATGTCTGGGAAATTATCATGGAGGTTTAAAGAGTTCCGGAGGGACACAACACGCGGAATGATAAGCGCGTGATCTAATGGCTAATGGTTTCAATCGTTCAAACTGCACATATGGGGAAGCCTGAACGTAACTTGCCACCAAATGGTGCCAATGTGCTGAACGTAACACGCTTCAGCCCAAAGGCATTCTTGGTTTATCCGGCTTAAGTGACATATGCTACCACTACACTGGCTGAACTCTCAAATAGAAACATGCAACTAGGATCCCCCTAAAAAAACATTCAGTTCAGCTCTAGGAATCACACGTTGTTCTTTCAGGATTAAAACATGTAAGTTATTAATACATCATTGGATGGTTAATGCTGGAGGGCAATGAAATGGAAAATCCACTTATTTGGACGGGATGCAAACAACATACTGTAGACACTAAATAACAGTGTTCCTTTAAAACATCAAACACAAATCTCATCAGCCAGAAGGAGACAAAATGACAGTTGCACAACAGACATTTTCTTCCTCTCAGTGTGTGTGTGTGTGTGTGTGTGTGTGTGTACAGCTTTAATGATCATGGGAAATTGATCTGTCAGTGTAACATCTGTCCTGTTAAATCCTATTTTCTTCAGGCCACATATACACAATTCCAAACCAGAGACTGGGAGAGTGTTTCCTGCTCAATGGTAGGGCTCTGGGTGACATCACTTCTATTGTTTTCGTCTTGCTCAGGCCCTCCAGAGTCAAAGCAGACTATCTCCAGCACAGCTAATTAAAAGCCCAATGAGAGCTTAACTGCATATCAGGAGATTACATCACAAAGATGACTCATCCCCATAGCCTGTGGAAGTGCATCATGTGACCGCAGGGCTCCGCCCATCTTATCTCTATGATGACGATGATGAGATCCCAGAGAATCTCCTGCAGCAGTGCCCTGTTCTCCTCTTAGCATCAAAGCTATGACATAATACATAATACATATTAGGAGGGAAATGTAAACATCCAGATGATTTTTAAATGCTGTGATAGGATGCAAGAAAGCATCGTTTATAAATCTCCCGTATGGACTTTTCTGACAGTCTTTATTCCAAGCAGATCCTCGCGTAAGATCATAATTGTTAATAGAAGTAAAACAATCCATATTATATGTCAACTTATAACAATTCTATTCAAACATTGATAAGATTCGTCATATTTGCAACTTCGGGGTATTGCGTAAATTGGCTCCTTATTACATCATAGACCAACGTAACAGAACGTAAGCCCGCACGCGCTCATTGGATCGTTCTGGAGTCGTGCAGCAGGTGGATTGCCAAGAAATTCATCCCTCCGCTGTCCCAATACGATTTATAACGGAGCAATTTAAAATCAATGCGATTTTTTTACTACATATAAGACAATTGTATAGATACTTTAATCCTGGGATCATAAGCCCATAGAAGATTAGAATTTAAGTACGTTTTGACATTATATATGTATTTACTTGAATCTGTTAGAATACATCATAATAAATCTGAGCAAGTTATTTGTGCTCCTTATGTGTCAGGCTGCACAAAATAAAGCAATGATCATAATGTAAGCTCAGATAACCCTGTGTTAAATACAAGTCCTACTGTCAAAGCTCAATGGAATAGCCTAGCCAGTTGGCTAACAATAGTCCTTATTATACATTTAGGATACCTGCTTTATCAGACATCTAACAAAATAAAACGCATTACACCTCACAAATTGTTCAACACAAAAACACACGCAACAGCGTTGATCAATCAGCACAGCAGAATTCAAACGACTGATACACCTGCCAGTGCCACTACATCACTGACAGAGTTCAGAAAAAAGTAGTACGCACCCCAGCAAAATGCACAAAACGCTGTTACTTATTATATAACTATTTGCCCACCGGCGTTGCATAACACTTAAAAACGATCTCACCTGCTCTGCCAAAGTAAAGGAGCACCAAGATTATCGCCTTGGTCCGAAACATTGCAATCCCTTTAGAAAACAACGCGTTTATTATTAGTATTTTCTTCCGCACTTGCAATGAACAATCCGTAATCCGTATGCCTGGGAAGTTTCCGCGAAGTTAGCTACAGGGAACCCGGCCTTAAACGAAGATCTTCGGCGTTGAACTGTACTGATATTGTTGCGGTTTAAATTTGCCTGCCCATATGTCGCGCGCTGCGATGGAAACGCGAGAGCGCGCGCACGCGAGATGCACGCGAACTAATCCGGCCAATCAGCGGCGCCTCTGAGGAGAGACGATATGATAAAAATATTGCACTGAACAAAGCCTGAAGCACACAACAAATAATACCTGGACTAGCCTTGGAAATAATGGGAGGGGGGGAGCAAAGTCGTATGCATTATCTTTCTCACGTGTTTCGGGTGGATTCAATTAGATGAGCATATATAAGGCATGCTTTGGAAAAATCAAAAGTGAAAAGATGACGTTATGTGATATTTTGCTCTCACTGAATTTATTATAAATGGATATAGAGAACTGAAGACTCGAACCCTGCTTTGAAGGCGGTGCCCCATTTTGTCATTCCCTCTCTAAATAATGATCTCCCTCACGGATCAGTACACTGATTCTTCCTTTATCTAGCCACGCATCCCAGGCAGAGCTGTGGTGGAACTACTTTTCATTGTGGCTTTAGAAAAGAATCCAGCGTGTCCGTGGTAAACTTTCAGAGAACAATGGTAATCTAAAAGTAGAACCGTTTGCCATTTAAAGCCTCGCACAGGGCTAGCCAAGTGTTTTGGTGTGGATGAGCACTGGCAATAGATTATCTTATTGGTTTTATTCATTTTACATTCACTGTGTTTATTCGCCTGATGATATTTGATATCATAGAGAAGCCCACTTCACACCCAAAACATAGAATTCATGTATTGGAAAAAACTTTAAAGGGACAAAGATTATAGTTCATCATAATTACCGTCATCTTCTTCATTTTGGCTATAATCACTATAGCATGATTGAAATACAATTCCAGGACAATGTTACTTTTGTTAGGATATATCTCGACAGCTATCAGATTACCACCACGAGCAATCGTGTCATTAAACGTGGGGGTCGTGGTAATTTGAGACTATCTTGCATAGTATAGCAACCTTCTTTGTATGGTTTCGGGTTCATTGTGATTGTCTCTATGTGAACCACGGAATTCAATAGGTGTGCCACACCTCCTAAATTTTCCTCTGCCTGAAAACACGAGCTGTTTTTTCTGTCATCTGGATAGGTGATGATAGCGTTCGGAGCCGTGTCTCATCCCGACAGTTCACATGTTCAGCACTACTTGTTATTCTAAAAGCACAGTTTCTTTCATATTTGGTTTATCAGTATGCAATTTGCCAATGCATTTATTTATTTATTTCGCTTGCCGCAAAACAAGGATGGATGCTTGGTTGTTTACCGCCAGCAATTTGCACATTTGCACATGGGCGATATTAAAATGTGCATTATAATCGCAAGCAGGTGTGCAGTCTTTAGAAAAGAAGTTTTAGAAAAGAAAATGCTTTGGTAGAAACAAAATTGCTTTGCCTGTTAAGAAAAAGATTATTTATACAGTCTGTGATTTTAGATATTACAGCTGTTTGTCAAAATGTACATTTAGTCATATATAAACGACACAATTTTGTTGAGTTTGATATAGATCAGGGTTAGTAGACATACAAGAATGTTGTCGATTTTGAGTCAAATTACATGAATGTGTGTTTTCCTAGCAGTGGTTATGTGTACTTTGGTTTGTAAATTGTACTATAATATTAATACGTTGTAATAATATTAATACGTATTCTACTACAGTTGCAAGGTAAAAAAGTAAACACAATAAAACCACTATAAAACTACCTTAGATTTAGATCACTTCACTGTGATACCTTACCCCATACAGTGTAACTACATGCCCCAATAGTGATCAACGTGTACCTGCGTGACAACTAGCCCCAGTCTCCCCTATGAATATGTCTGGTTAAGAATGTATTGTATATGAACCACAAAACATTACAGTTATTAATTAGGCTTTTAAATAAGATACATTAAATAGGACTACATTGGAAAAAGTTTACCCTGAAGAGAAAGTATAGAATTGTAATGTAACTTATAATCACACATATTCACATATTCTACTTCACACATATACTTAGAAAGTCATTTAGAAGATATTGAATTTACATTTATACATTTGGCAGACGCTTTTATCCAAAGCAAAAGCATATACATTGTTTCTAAGCATGTGTAATCCCTAGGATCGAACCCATGACTTTGGCGTTGTTAACACCTTGCTCTAACCACTGAGCTACATGAAAGCTGGGAGAAGCAGCCCAGGGCATAAAATGTTTACATTTCATTTAATTAACACATTATTTATTTATTTAAGCGTAAACAATCTGGAAGCAGTTTAAAGGGAATTAGTTGGGGAAACTTTTTAATGATCCTTGATTTGTATTTCTGCAGAGAAATTGGCAAGGAAAATACAGACGACGCAATTACAAAGGGAATGTGTTTCTGCCAAAATTTTGTTTGATGAGTCCACGAATATAAAAAAGTGGAGCCCACATTTCACGTCTGGTTAGGACAATGAGTGTTGACAATTGAATTTGTTACTGTCACACTAAAAATGCCCTTTCTAAGGCTAATAAGGATAATTACTCAATGTCTCTGTGTGTAAATTATTCTAACTCGTTGCTTTATTTTTCTATTTTAAAATTATGAATCATGGGAGAGAAAAGGAGCGATATTAAATGTTGAATTGTTTGTATCTGCTGACATCTGCTGTTGAGATTATATAGTTTTCATGCAATTTAATCTTATCTCCAGAAGAGGGCAGGCTTGCACCACCCATCAGAAGTCACATTTATTTCTATAACTAACAAAAACAACAACTGTTGACCACAGAGGCTGTAGAAGAAAACCAATTAAAGATTTAAAAGGAAGAGATTTAAAAGCTTTAACAATGGAAAGGTCACACCTAAAATTGAACCAGGTCCTGGGAACAGACAGCAGCAGGCTATTTGATGACCTTTGAAGGCCTAGAAGTCTAATGTTGAGAGAGGAGATGTAATGAGATGTAATGAGGTGCTAAGCCATTTAGTCCCTTATAAACAAAAACAAAGCCATAAACTGGATGTTCTATGTTGAACCGGAAACCAGTGAAGATAGGCCAAAACAGGTGGAATACTGTCCCTTGTCCTGGTCCCAGTGAAGCAGCTAGCAACAGCATTTTGAATTGAAAGTGTGACAACAATGCACGAGAAACTCGCTTATCTAATAAATAGCAAAAATGAAGTCTGGATGAAATAAAATCTTTAAATCCTTTATTTTATTAATGGCCCATCTGCTGAAAACCACATTTGTACCACAAATGTTAAAACTGTATGGAAAATGACACCTTGGCTGTGTCTGAAATCTCCACCATACCCTCATTCACTAAATTGCCCTAAATTGCTTAACTAATATAGTCTACTTGACGGAGTTAATGGAAACAACTGAGCGACTTTAGACTCTCAGTAGTAAGGGATGCGGCTTATAACTTTTGCATGAATGTATTCTCTAGAGTGTTTATCAGCTGTTCATTCATTATTGCAGTGCATTATGGGATTAAATAAATGCACTTGATAATGTCTATGGTTTCAGACACCACTACAACATGGCTGTCCTCTTAAATAGTACACTATATATGGTAAAGGGGGCAATTTTAGGCCAAGCCCTAGGTTTGTAGCTTGTGTTTGTAAATTAAAGGATAAGGACCCCAGGATTATTTGCCTGTAGAACCTCTCTTAAAAGTGTACCAGGAATAAGTACAATATGTTGAAGTGAGCAACAACGATGATTTCAAATCTCACCAGATTCTCACACCCCAGACAAACAATCTGTCTTTGAATATTCAGAGCCTACTGGATATGTGTAAAATATTTCCCCCAGGGTTGTGCTTGGCAGCTTGTACTAGTTGGTTTTGCACTATTCATTTCTATAATATATTTTAGAGAAATTGTGTTTTTAATACTTTTAAGGTAATAATTTTAATGTTTTTAATCATTTTAAAGGCAATAATATATCAGTTTGATGGATTGTATCTTATAATTATAGCATCTCAATATACTGTAGCTGAGAATTTCAAAGTAAATTTGTCATTATTTAAAGAAAATACCACATGTCTGTCTGTTTTCTTCTCTCTCTCGAAACTCAAACGACATTTGTTTTCCCATAAACGTGTAACGTATTCTATTTGTTTGTTTGCAATTTGTGCAGCTTTCATTTCCTGCTTTCTGTATTACCAGGGGCTGACGTGACAGAGTATATTTCAACACGGCTAACGTACCAGCCACAACCCCCCTCCTACTCTTCAGCACACATACGTTAGAATTTCGGGCATGTATGCAATTTATGATAATCATAATTGGAGCCACTTTTATTTGTAAACAGTTTCCAGATTCTTTGAATTTCCTGCATGTTTTAAACACAAATATCTCACAGTCATTTTCATTTTCAAGCTAATAAATTCCTCTGTTTGTAGAGATAAACACCTAATGTAATGATGTTTTCCAGAGAAGAATCACCCTGCTGTGACAAATGAGAGCGGGCTGAATTACTACCATTGGATGTAGCGGCAATGCAACTGTCTAATAAAAATGAACCAAAACAATTGAATCCATTACATGCCTCTAAATGCTTTGATTCCAAAAAACAAATTGGAATAAACAATTTTAGTTTGATTATGGTTAGTTAGAATTTTTTCCGCATAACGCAAATTAAGTCAAATTAAGTCTTAAGTGTGAGCTGGTTGACAACAGAAAAATACATAAAGGGGTTGCGATTCTGACTTTGCATTTGTAAGACAACAATAAACTCAGTTTTTCATAAAAAACACTGACAAAGAGACTACTCAAGCTTTCCGTTCTTTGTTTGCATAATAATGCCAGTGTTTTATTTAAACCGCTATGATATTGAAACGTGATATTCTCTCATTGAGGTCAAATGTGTCCATTGGGGTAATGGATCTTTGAATGTGAGTGATATATGAGCGAATTGTACTCTACATACAAAGTTTCAATTGCAGTCGTCCTGAATGGCCAGGAAGCAATGTGATCAAAATAAAAATGTAATAACATCACATTACATCCGCTGTTATGGTCCCATGTAAGCTTGTGATGATTCATTCATAAGCTCTGTCAAACTTCTTCCACACCTAATAATGTCATCTTCAAAGAGAATAAGCCATACTTTGAAGAATGAGGTTTTTCCTGGTGTTTGTTATTGATTGTGTGCTATGCTATATGAAAGAAGCAGAGTCAGATGAAACATTCACCTTTCTTTTCTAACACCTTGGTATCTACTCTCATTCCCACACAGAAAGAGCAATTCCACATTTTCCCCAATAGATGTTGCTTTGAGCAAAATCAAAATAACAAAACATTCCCAAAAAGAAAAGAAACAAAACTATAATGGGAACCATACTGTTCCCACATTTGTACACAAAGCTGAAACAGACCTTTCGGCTGAACCTGATGGTGTTTCAGTTTCAGAATCTGAAAACACACAGTAAACACACAGTAAATAGTAAGCTTCTGCACAGGGTCTGCACACTGTATTCTCATTTTATTGGCTCCACTTGATTTCTGCTGTAGCCCACTGTGTGGAGATCTCCACCTGATTATTATATTTTATTTCAAATTATACCTGAATATGAGTATTTTATTTGTGTCCCTCTGTTTGTATACTGAATAACATTGAGATTGACATGTATTTTGTTTAACAGTACTGAGACACCCACACAGACATACACAGTGTGTATTTATAATGTGTGGTTTTTCATAACCCAGCTGGACCACAGAAGTGTGTTTGACCCACCACAGTTTCTCAACAAAACCGCCTCACTGTTTAATACACTGAAATAAGAAGAAATAACAATGACAGATTGTCAAACCACTTTTGCAGAATTTAATGGGGCTTAATGAGACTAACAGCACCTTAACATTCTTGATAGCTGCACAAAAATATTAAACTGCATTTTAGTTTTGAAATTAAAAGCATGTCCATCACAGAAGATGTGTATTCCTTTTCTGTTGGATGACATTTTCATGTATTAAAGGGGTCATGTTTTTCTTTTCCTTTAGTATGTTGTAACAGCTGCTTTAGATCTGCAAAGTTACAAACCTCAAAATGATTTATTTTAACTTAATGAAAAGGCTGATCCACCCTGCTGAAAACACCTGTCAACTCCTCCCCCAAATTCTGTCATAATGTGAAATATTTGAATAATGCCGCCC
>JAZGTJ010020014.1:0-10612 GCA_036877575.1 Botia almorhae | reverse complement strand
TGAGACATCTGCTGCAGATAATATATCTATTTTCATTTTCCTCCAGTCTTTCAGTGCAAGACAAAATTGAAAGCACTTTTTTAACATTGTGACAAATAGGACAAGATTTTGAACTGTGATGATGTAACTGACCTACATAAACAGAATTTTGTTGTATGTTGAAAACACCACACAAAGTCTACTGACAGTTTCCTCCTCTAGAACTATAACTGTATTCTAGACTGTATAACTGTATTCTATTAATGGTGTCTGTATTAATTGGTAGCTGAGGTGATGAGCTAAGGCTAATACAACATACTGTGAATGAATAATGAAACTTTGGTAGGAGATGACATACTACCCCATGTAAAGGTCAATTACAATTACAAAAATGCTGGTCAAGTAATGTCACATCTTTCTAAAAGTCTTCTGAATCTCTATTGTTAGTCATTAGTCATGAAACACAATCCTGAGTAATGCTTGCTGCTTTTAGAAGGAAGGGTAATCTCATCACACACTAGTTTGTTATGACATCAAAAGATCATATTAAAATGAATGTACTTTCAACTAGTAAACACTATGTACATGTTATATAAACGTAAATCCAAAATACAAAGCTAAGTTCACCGTTTTATGAGGATTTATTGTATTTCAAAAATTCATAACGTTTATAAAAAGTCATAATGCTTAATGTACATGTAAATTTGAATATGTTTTAATACGTAATTTCAGAAATTGGCCTGATGCTGTGAAATCACTCAAAGCTATGAGTAAAAGACCTCTGTCTTCACCAGTCCTCATCTGTGCAGCAGATGTACTATACAGTTCATCAGTAGATTGATGCGCAGTTGATAAGCAAAAATAATGTAATGCTACAACAGCACGACTATGGGTCTGTTTTTCTGAATGATTTTATATCCAATAAAACATGGAATTTTCCTGTCATTTTCTTATAGATATTCTCTAATTTGCTCTTTCTCTCTCTCTCTCTCTCTCTATACATTCTAACAAACATTTAGCCCCAGAAGAGGGATTGTCTTCTCTCTTTGCATTGAAATAACACTCCTGATCCTCTGGGCTGTAAAAAAAGGTTTTAGCAAACATCCAAACCAGCGTACCAGAGGTCAAATTACAGTATTCAGTAATGCAGTATTCACAATTGTACAATCAATGCACAGTGACATCATTTCAATGACATCAAATACAGGTGTGGTTAACTGGCCATTAAAAGACAACCAGTTTACAGGAATATAAGCAAAAAGGTCTTGTTTGGCAAAGCCCAACAAAATTAAACTCCCAACACAACACTACGAGTGCAACAAGCTAATATATGGCCTTATTGTCTATACAGTTCTTTGAATAGAATTACTTGAAATGTTTGACCAATAAAGCAATAGGTTTACCGAGTATCAGCATGGCTGTGATTCAGGCTGCATAACCCAACACAGCTGTGCTGATATTCAATATAACAGCACCATTGCAGGTGTGAGATTGCCTGTAAATAACAGTTCTATAAACAAGTTAATATCAACAGTAAAAAGTCGCAGTGTTGTTTACTAAAAATCAGCACTATTGGAACGTGGCTTGTCCAATCAGGTAGGAGGACAGGAACTCACAACTAGTTAGTTGTACAATATAGTATAATTCTGCCACAAATCTATACAACGCAACAGCCTACACACACACATTGGGTTCAATAAAGAAACACAAGGCCACCACAAAGCACCTGAGATTAACTGTATCCCGCTGTCTGTTCGCACTGACTTACGACACAGCTGGGGTGGGTGGAGAGCTGGCCTGCCTGCTACACTGGCTCCCCTGAGACAATCTGCTCCCTGAATGCCGGACCACCACCTGGTCCAGGCACTGCTTCCACAACCCTTTTAATCTAGATAGTAACAAGGAGAACGGACCAACAGGCAGGCAAATCAGAGAGGCAGTCAGTACATGGAAAAAGTGTCTTTGTGACATCACCCCCTACTATTATCATCATTTATAAGAGAATGCTCATTAAAGCTTAGATCAGTGCTTTTAATTTCAATCTTTAATTCAATCGAAACCTCAGTTATTACACTCTTACACTCTTATCCAAAGCTTACAATGTATTCAAGATACATAGTGTATCAGTTGTGTGTTTCCTGGGACTCAAACCCATGATCTTGATGTTGCTAGCCTGAGCTGCGATACAGGAATATTGGTTAAAGTATAGATACAATGTTTTTGTTTTATAAGTAAATGGCAGGCCCCTAAAAATATACTAATGACATACGGGTACAATGTACAGTATTAATTATTTTGATGTGTTTTAATCACACTTATTTGTTTGTTTGTGCCAGGTTGGTAAAATTCAACGATGAACCATTAAGATATAATAAATAAATTGGAAAAGCTAACTCAATAAAGCATCACCTTACTTAAAAAAAAACAGTCACTGAAAGAATACAATGTCTGATATTGGCACAGAAAAGACAGAAATACAGTAGATTTTGGTTTGTATCACACATACGGCTGTCTGTCCATCCTCATATTTATTCCTCTGTGATTATATAAGGATATTTTCTTCTGCTTGCATGGCTTCTCATGTGTTCTGTAAAGCAGCAACAACATTAATCATATCTGACTTACAGGCAGCTGAATGCATGAACATCCCCCAGCCCCGTTTCCACATATAGTACGTAATGCTCTAGATACAGACCTATACAACAATACACACCTCCTCTTTACACCTAAACGTATGTATTTTTCTATGTTATACTACTTATGGTCTTCACATTTAAATATAGCTGCACGTAAATGTGCGTTTGTTACATTTTTGTGCATGTTTGTAATTTCAGGCCACTATTTATAACTCTGCTCCACCATAAGAAAGAAACAGTTTACTGGTAGATATAAAACAGTAACTGGTAGATCATGGTGCTAGAATTGCCAGGATCATGGGTTCGAATCCCAGGAACCAAACTAAATGGTAAAAAAATAAAAGGTGCCTGCCAAATGCATAAATGTAATGTAATAATGTTTATTTCAATTGTTTAAGACATTTCGATGTTACCTCATGAAGTACATTTTAGGCTATCTTGTTGGAAATGGTTTATGTCCAGTGAACAGAAAACAAATCTTGCTTTTTCAACAGTAAGATTATGAGAATATTAAAATCCAGTTAGATGACTAGTTCACTGGTCAAACCAATTACAGGCCAGTTCAGTGGTCTTGCATGAGTAATATATCAGGCTCATAAATCACATTCCACTAATGGGATCTTAATGGCATAGAACCAAAGTAATGGACTCAGAAGTGCTTCCCTCCACAGTGTGAACATACTGGGAGCTTATGCTACCAGTCTCGTACAATCAGGTTACTCTGGTGATCAATATATAATCCTGAATAACTCAGCCCGCCAACATGTAGAGCTTGAACTGCATTAGGCGCGGAGATGCTCCCACCCAGACCAGACCAAATAAATGAAGTCATTATATAAAAACAATCTCCCCTCTCTTGCAGTGAGAAATACAGAGCACAATGAACAACTATTAAACACCCTTAGACGGTCCTACAGCAAAAACAAACCTGGTTCTGTGACAGATGTTTGCAATATGAACTGTAGCTGCGCAAGCTTATGCTTTGAGATTCTCCACCTCTGAGCTGATTTCCGTTATTCATTGTCTCTTATGGCACAAGAAATAGGGGTGGGGCAGTGAAGGAGCGTTTTGACACTTTTTCTATTGCCTGGCAAAGTGTAAATAAATAAAGGCTGCTGACTGTTTGTCACACCTACATGAGTGTAAGCTTTCATAAAGTATATTATACATCACATATCGTGTAGGTAACACGCTTTACGGCTGTGAGGTCAGGTGACCACAAACACCACGCAGAGAAGCTCAGAAGCAATATAAAACCGATTAAAAGTATGGCACATTTCTGTGTGTGCGCTGTAATTTACAACGCACCGTATATCACTCCCCATATCCCACTGTCTCCTCTTCATATTTTTGATATTGTTGATATGATCAGACAAATGTTGGATTTTTATTAACCAACTAAATGTCAAACACAATTCTCGTTTGTTAAGAATTAGCTGGCCTTTCAGGAGGTGGGCGTAGCATGCGTTAGGCGGAAACAGAATCGCTATTATAAATGGCTAAACAGCGACAACCTGTGGTTACAACAGGCAAGCGCCTCCAAAAGTCCCCACGTTCAAGTATAGTTCAATTCAAATATTATGGACCGCAGCCAAAATCTGAAAAACACAAAATGTATTTCAAATGTGTTTGTAATGTGTTTGCTTTACACAATATAAATTGTCCCAAATTATCTTGACAAACAAATACTCTACAATTCCCAGCGAGCAAGAAAAGCAAGGAGGAAAACCTCTTTAAGATGTTTACATTGTTGAAGAAAAACTTGGAAAAACAATGAATTAGCTTGGGAAGCCCACCATCTCAGTGTAAAATGTTTCAGCATTATTATACAAGCATACACAGTAAACAATGCAGTGAGTTGAGGTTATATGTACCCTTATGTAACCCCTTTAAAAGTGTGAGTCATATCAAATGACTTATTGCAGGGATTGTGGTAAATTTGGGATGTTTAAAGATAGAGTGGAAAACAAACAGCCTTCTTTTACACAGAGGTCCAATAATTATACAAAGTGGAGTCAATAAAGTCTGAGCCTCATTAAACAAAGATGGTTCAAACAATTCTGAAAGGGATTCCAGAGTACAGGCTTGTTAATTGGTTCTGTAAACAGCTCAAGGTTATCTGTTTATGTGCTGTCTCATGACAATACCAAAAACAGACACAAACTGCTTCACAGTGACAGTGGACAAAGTCACATGATTTGGAAATCAAACAGTTATGTGCCAATAGCCTTATATCCATATGTTAATATACAAGAGATTAGGGTTAGTTAACCCTAACTAACTTATAGTTAGTTAACTATAAGTATTAAGTCAAACTTTGCAATATTTGTTTGTCAAAACAATGGTATTTTTATGTTACGTTTTACACATTTGTTTCCTAAATTGTTGTTTCTTAATGGTTTCTTTACTTTCTAATATGCAGAAACTGTCACTGACTTAGTTAAATACTGTATTTCAGGGAAGGTTTATTTTTGGAGTAAACAGTGTGACAACTAGCCCCAACCTCCCCCATCTACACAATACTGATACTATTCAATAAAACTGTGCAATAACAAAATGGATGGCGGCTAAACAGCGTCACACCAACAACATACTTTTGTGTCAAACTACAAAAAGCCTCTATAAACTCAAACAGCATGTATTTTCAAACACAGAGGCATGCAAATAGCAATGACATGCCAGATTCCTAACAGCAGATAACACTGATCCAGCAAACACATTACAGCAGTGAGTTCCTACACGTCCCCCACAAAGATATGGAAGTCATCACACGCAACATTCTCATAACAAACCTTTTAAATATTTAAACATTGCGTTTTTTCTGTTTTGTCCTTCTTCATACCAGCTGGTATTCAAACAGAAGGACATTGCATATGTTTTGCAGGACTAAAAACTGATAATGAACAGTTTATTTAAACAAAATGGCGAATTGCTTTATTCTAAGTATATACGAAATACAGTCATTTTTACCTCAGATTAGTGTTACGTTACTGGGCTTGTACAATGCTAGGGCAGGTAAAATGTCTGGTAAACAGTACGGTCCGCCACACCAGGAGGAGGAAGATCTATTTATACCTGATTGTTTTTGCTGTGCAGCCAGCCAGCGTTCAGACTTTAACAGCCTCAGCTCTGTGCGTGTCGTTTCGAGGGTGCACTGTGTGCAGTCATTAAAGTACCGTCACGCAGGAAGCGCATTACAGCGCAGCACTCTGCTGTACAGATATTACAGAGACCAGCTGCAGCGGTTCTAAACGGTGTATGATCCACAAAAATCATTTGTAGCTGCTCTTGCTTCACCGGCCTTCACAGTAGACACACGCTCAGAGCTCAAGAACATTCGTAAAACGATAGCTTCTCTATTAAGATCTCCAATTATAGAGGTGAACAGTCTGGGCCCAGCCATATAAGGCTAAAACCTTTGCACTCTCATCAAGCAGAGTATAAAAGCATATTCGCGGAATGAGTTAATTCCAAACAGGATAAATTCTGAAATTCCTCGTCATGGGATACTCACCCATCGGAAGCTCCTCTGAGTTTGACATCATGGAGTATAGTGGAAAGCTCTTTTAGATGGCTTTCTAAATGGAAAGTTTCCAACACAAAGCTCACAAGATGAACAAATGGCTCTTTGAGATTGCCTTCACCATTAGACCTCTCTGCTTCTGCCCTTGCTGGCCAACAGAGAATCATGGGACGCAAAGAATGCCTATCAAGCACTCATGGCCGGGCCACTATTGGACGATAAATATGTTTACACCCTCCCTCTTTGCTCTAGAGGGAATCCATTTAATCTGACTGGGCCGTGTACACTAGAGGCTCCATTCCAGGATACAAATGCTGTCACGCCTATTTAGAAGAGCAGTGACACTATCCAGCTGCAAAACAAACAAAAAAAAATCACAGACAATTTTGAAAGTGCCTTAAACTGTTTGAAGAAGTGCTATTTTGATAAGGGATCTCCAAGTGTAATTAATGACTTGTTTGGTCTCACTGTTTCACTGGGCCATTGAAAAATAGGTCGAGACCTTATTGGACACACTCCATTTGCTTAAGAAAAAGCATGATAGTGCAATATGACAAAAATCATACCAGTAGGTTTATACACACGGGTTGTATAAAAACCACTAGGTGGAGCTGTTGTAGCAAAGGTACATTTGTGATCGCAATTTACATATTTGGATGGGTATAGAATTGTGTTGAAGAAAAAGCTGGTTGAACTGAGGTGTAACACTGAAGATTACCAAATATTTTGGATGTATTAAGTAATGCACTATGCAGCCTGTTAAACAGGCAAGTGTGGTTGTTTACATATTCTTTACAACAAGATACATTTAAAGCATATATAAAGCAATATGTAACTACACAAGATATCCTACACTTTAGATCACAGCTGCCATTAGAGATATATATCATACGATCCCATTCAGTGTCATTCATAAAACCATTCAGTTTTTCCAAACCTTTTCTGTCTTATGTACATTAATACAAGTCCCCTTTATTCAACACAAGTGCTGAATGTATTCCTTTGAACTCATATTATACTGGATATTACGTAACACTGTCATTAATACTTTTAAGTCACTTAAAATAAATAAAAAATCATGTGTGTGAAAATCATGTTTTTTAAACTTGTACACATTACTTGTACATGTTTTCTTTTCTTTAAAAAAATTCTGATTAATCAAAAGTCGTTGATTTATTTGTTTTCCAAGTACCCCAAAACCTGCCTGAGTACCCCTGGTTGGGAATCACTGAATTAACATGTAATAGCAGACTTTAAAACTTGTAACTTGTAGGTGACTGTATCTTTTAAAGTGCTCATCTTCACTATTGTTTTGCATTTAAGATACAGTAAAGCTCTGCCAGTGTTTGACTTTGAAAAACATGTTTGCTTTGGGGGTGTCTCTCTGAAAACACTGAAGGTCAATCTGAGGTCCCCATCAACACACTGGCAGGGTTCTGCTTGGCTTTTTCAGACTCATCACATGACTTCTGAAGTCAGACTGAACTGTTTAGGTTGTGGATGTATATCACAGACATGAAAGTAGCATATAAAATTGACTCACATGGTTCTGAATCAGTTTGATTTGGCTCAGTCCCCAGGCTCTGCAGGAATTCTACAGACCCTTCACGACCTCCACATGGTTGAATCCTTATTTGCAGAACTTCTCAGGGGGTTCACTCTCTCCAAACGTAACTTCACCCCCATGTCAAAAGCCACCTCCAAACGTAATCTAACCCCCACCTCTCCAGCAACCTCTCCAGCCCCATGGACCAGTCCCTCAGTTGTTTTCTCAGAGCAATCACTGAAAATTACTTTTACTGCCCTAATGTACTCCTGAAACACACAAAATTGGTGCCCATTATCACAAATTGATCGTAAATAGTTTGAGAGTCACGCTAAATGGTGTTTAAAGAGGCCTTTTTCCCTGTTTGTCTACACGACAGAATTACACGTCTTTGGATATTAAATGTAATTTGAAAAGGTGGCCATTTTACCTCAGCTGCCCTTAAGCCGGAGGGTGTCGTACAGCCAACCTTCCAGAACTTCCCTAGCAGGACTGACAGAAAGCCAGTTTCATGACTCATTAGTCCATTTGGTGGTGATTTGCATGCAATTAATATTTCTGAAAGAAATTTACTGGCCCTGTTGTAATGATGTTGACTAATGAACTCCTAAATGTGTCAAATTTAACAGTCTCTTGACTAATTCCTTAAATGTTTTATGGATATTGGGGTAATTAGCAATCTGCTAATTACAGTAGAGACTTAACACAGTGTGCTTGTGCCAAGAAGTTTTTTTAATGCATACCGTGACTATTGAAAAGCAAGACGTGATTTCTAAACTATTTTCTTATAGTACAAGTAAACTATTCTCATATTTAGTTCGACAGCTTGATGTAAATCATTTAATGGAAAATGCAGACATGAAATAAGTTACAGCAAACAAATAAACAGCATATTTAGACATTCTGTTAAAACTTTAGGGAAGTTATATTTATTTGGTTAAGGCTGCTAACTCTACTTGTTATGTTGACTGTACAGCACCAACAATGACAATGACAACGATTACTCAGTGACAAGGATTCATATTATACAATAAATAAGAATAATGTACTTTCATACTGTTCTTCGATGTACAGTTTAAACTAACAACAACCACTTTTTCCCATTTAAACATCTATTCAACAAATCTCAGTTCATGTGGAAGACCTTGCTAAATTCAGTACGCATGTTCTAAACCCCCATGAGAAACTGTAAAACAGGCACAGCTAGAAGGCCTTCGGAAACAAAAGGCTTACAAGCTTTGATTTCTCTACCAGCTGGCCTAGTATCAGAACCAGGCCTGCAGCTCTCTGTACCCCTGCAATCGTCTTCAGCCCTGAGCCCTGTGTTCGGCCTCGGGCAGGAGAAAGGCCGGCCAAACAGACAGACAATGATTTACAGAAGCTATGTGTCAGCCTACAGTGGAGGAAAAGAGCCCCTGTGGATCTACTATGATGGATGACCCTTAACTGTAGAGGTTTTTAAAGGCATCTGAAGAGGACAGGGAGCAGGAAAAAGAGTTAGCTTCAAACACAAAGCCCATGACGCCCTTAAAGTAGAAGACTTTACTCTGCTTCTGAATTTGCCCTTTAATCCTAAACTTGAGGGTGTAACCAAAGAAAGAAAGGGGTTACCTGTTAAGGGTGCATATCATGTATTCCATTGCCAGTTCTTGCTTTGATAACGCTGTAGAAATAAACTCTTGGTGTTGCTGCCCTCAAAGACTTTATTGTTACACTGGCTTTGTCTGAACAAATGCTGCTGCTTTTTGCTTTTATAAATAGTATCGTAAATAGTATCGTAACATTATGTACCGCTTAATCTCATTTCGTGTGTTGAATGCGACTGCAGCAACATTTAAACATCATTGTTTTTTATGTGACCAGTTCATAATAAAAACAAATACAAGCAGCGAGGTTTCAAGTATGACAGCAGCATTTGTTTTCTTAATAGTGGTTGTTCCAGTAAGCAGACGGGATAGCGGCGCATCGCGTCAAAACGTTTCGTCGCCGTCTTATATCGCGCATGCGCGTTACATGCGGGATTAAACCCGTCTCCCATCTAAACGTCCGATTCAATTTAGTGAGTCGGTCCATATCCGGTCGTGTTCGTTTTAATAAACGGTTGTTTGGAAAAAAGACTAATTTGAATCAATATTCATCTGCCTTTTTAAACTCTATACACATTTAACGTCGTCTTTTTAGTAGCCATAAAATGTTTCGTTGAGACTAATCATCTATTCAGTTATATAAATTGTTGTTTAGGTTGATTACAGTATTTATATACTTGATGACCCTAGCTTTTCATATCTATTTTGTGGCAGAATGATTTTTAAGTGAATCAAAATAAATACATAAATACTGTTTTATCATGTGCTATTAAAGTCATTTTCTATTGTCCTTCCCCCAGTGTGTTGTGTACTCAAAACTGGTACCATCCTGTATTTCCAGATTTTAGTCAGCACAGAAGTCTGAGTAGAGAACTGTGTCCTCCACAGAAATCTCCTGAAGTTCCTCATAGCTTTACAAACACAAACGTATTTCTAAACCACAAGCTCTGGCTTGCTTTTGGGTTACATATCATTTCCAGATGGAGGTCATGAATAAGAGTAATAGAAATAACGAGTGAAACTGGAAACTAAAGAAACAAAATGGCAGGCAAAGAGCAGGACGCAATAACAATCTACTTCAACACCACACAACTGCCCAGCTGTCAGTTAAAACCACAGCAACAGAGTCCCACTGTATTAGAGACACTGGGAGGTACAGAAGAAAGGAAAAGCTTTCTATGAGCCAACCGTGAGACATAAACACTAAAGTTTTAAAACATAATTATTCTGTACAGTCAGCAACAGAAATGTATACTGTGTTTCAGGAGAAAAGCATTTAAAAAGAGGATCAAGTTCATTTTAAACTCTAAATATAGTATTTTTATAGATATGGTTGTTTTTT
>JAZGTJ010020013.1:0-10613 GCA_036877575.1 Botia almorhae | reverse complement strand
ACACAGCACATGAAATATAATCCTTAGCCTGTGTAAAGTCCCTCAAAAGAACTACACATTCTTTCAGTGCTGTGAGAAGTAATTAAACAGAGAAATGAGTGCAGTGGGCCAATGGATAATGCAACAGCCCATCAGAGAGAATGAGAAGTTTATATTCATCCAGAGCATTATTAACAGAATCAAATAATTCATAAAAATATCTACAACGAATTAGCTTATCATTACTTTACAATTAAATGAGACCATAACTACCTTCAAAAAACAACTCAAAACACACCTGTTTCGCATGACACCTGACCGATCCCTAATGCTCTAATTCTCTTTCCTACAAAAAAAAAACGTATGTTTATCCTGTCTCTAGTAAACAGAATACAATATCCACTTGTAAATGTAGCTTGTAGACTCGGCTTGTTGGTTCTTAGGACAAAATGTTTAATGCTCTTGTCGCTTGTAAGTCACTTTGGATAAAAGCGTCTGCTAAATGAATAAATGTAAATGTAAAACTGAGGGGTTGGATTGCGCAATTAATCAAAAACAAACTATTATTACAATTATGAGCACAACAATTGCGTAATAGTTAAAAGCCCCAAATACAGCTGTACACCTGTGTTAAGTTTCTGTGCGTTTCAACAGATGTTTTGCACATTGAATGCAGTGGTGAATCGGCTTCTAATGCCTGTTTTACCCTGGATGCATAAACAGAGCAGAAGCGTCGCATTTCATTGTGCTTTAACACTAACGCAACTTAACTGCTGAAACAACAGAGATATTTAAACAAGTCTCTAAAAGTTGCTTGCAATTGATCCACATTGTTTTCTGACCACCCACCACCCTCAGTATGTGATATGCTTTTGTGTCCGCTGGTTGCCCAACTCTGCTGTTACGTGACATTGTCCCCCTCCCACACACAGCATACCATATAACATGTAAAAGCACATGAGATGCTGTGTGGGTTTATATGACAGAACCTTTGGAGACTTTTTACTACATAAGAATAATACAGTACTTCAGAAACAACAACAGTTTTCAGCTTATCTTGTTTTGCTTCACAAAAGTTTTAACATTTTAAAACAAACTTCAGTGCAAAATCTGATAATTGAGTTTGATAACTGCATTTACAATATCAAGGGGACGTCAATATGATTTTGTAATAATCGTGCAGCCCTACTGGGTGGCGTGGCAAAATATCCCATGCAATTAAAAGAAATTGTCAACGGGATTCTGCTACGCTATAAATACAGCTATACAGCTAGCAGCGGGCTGCACTGCGTTGTTACTTGTGAGCAACGAAACATTGTGATGTGAAAATAAGGAACAGAATGTGGCCCAAACAAGTCAAGACAAAGAACTTTGTAAAAGGGGTGTGACTACTGTTGCGTAGGCAGGGTTTGGATTTAAAAAAACTGACACTGAGCAATAGACAAAACTTTTAAACTGTGTGACATGCCTAGTTTTAATCTACTGTAGGTTTGTCACATTGCACAGTGTCAAACCTCTTGCTTGCAGTGCAGAAACAGTGAAAAGTTTAATACCAGATGTCAAGTTACAAATCTAAAGTAAAAACAGGCAAATGAAAACCTCTCATTTGTAAATGTACCTTTGTAATCTGCAAAACCACAATAATATAATATACAGCAAAATATATATATACCATGATATACACCATGGTCACACAGCCATCCCCTATTGGCACATAAATAAGAATATGTAAGAATAAATAAGAATATGTGAATGTGATTGGAGAATCTAGTCCTGTAGTAGCATCTGGTTGTGCCTGCTTGAATTAGCCTCTCTGAGGTCCAGACTAAGTTCAAAGTCCTTGTTAACTCTGTTAAAGGTTAACAGCATGGCCTCAGATTCTAGTCTCCCTTTTCAACCCTCTTATACTCACAGAAGCCCCACAGCACACATTCCATTATGAGTCAACCCTCAAACCAAGCCTCCAGAGATCAAATCAAGAGACCAACCATTTCTCAGATCTACAGTAAGTGGCAGACTGTTCTGTATTAGTAGTTCCTTTACAGTCAAAGAACAGAAGTAGAATCAGGTCAAAATAGTCACAGTCTAAAGTTCAGCTAAATTCAACAGCGTAGCTATACTTTAACAGCACGGCAGCTAAATTTCAGATGCAAATCTACGTCATTAATACAGCTATAGTTTAACAATTCTACTAGACTTAAACAGTGCAGCTATACTTTTCTGTGTATCACCCCCACTTACGCCTGCTGCTGTGCATGTCTATGAGAGAAATCTCACCTTTTATAATACACAAATTAAAAATTAAAGTGTTGCCGTCACAATTAATGTTATGCACAGTCACATAACTGAAACAGACCTGTTGACATTGTTGCTAAAATATTCCCAAATTAATCCATACAGAATCAGAATCAAATCAAGAGTTTGTGAATTGTAATTGGAATCAAACTAAGAAATCAGTGCCAAAACCCAGCCCTGTGTGCCACCCCATTTCCCCCCCATCTCCATGGCAACTAAGATATATCTGAGCCTAAGAGATATTGTGGCCCACTTGCTAAAGACTCGCCCACTCATCTATACACACACGCACACAGTATGTCAAGGGTGACATTCATACACTCCAAAAATAACACTATAAAATGACAACTGAATGAATGCCAGCACAAGTGAGACCGGAGACCTGCTGGAATGTCTAACGTAAGTTAAAGATGAGGATCTGGTCTCTGCCATGCCTTCAATACAATGTTACGAATAAAACAAATTCAGTTAACCTTTTGGTGTGACACCTTTGCTTAAGTCTAATGTGATCTCTCTGGATCAAACATGCTGTCAAACTGGTCTGTGGTTTTCTTCATGGACAAAAACTCACTTTAATTCCTTTGACTGAAGACAGAGGACTGATTGAAGCTGACTCCCTGTGAATCTGGTCAACTGTTGACACACCAATACCTGTTACTCTTGTTAAGCAGACGACTTTATTTCCTGCCAAAACTGTCAATGCTGAGTTGTCCAGCAGATCATTCAAGATTTCAGGTTTTGGAGTTAAAGACGTCACGAGTGAGGTTTTATTTATCCTATTTAATCCCATGTAGCATACAAAGTATTTCTTCTCACAGTTGTTACTACAGGCTCAAGATTCTTTTAGTTAGTCAATAAGCCTCAATATAGATGCAAGATTACAATGTAAATCAGTTATCTATTTAAAATGATTTTCTGTCACACTTGTCATAGATTTGATATTATGATAGATATAATATATGATGTCCGATTAGCATAATTGTAATAATTTTAGTTATAATTGTATTACCTTTAATTAGCCAAAACAATTTAACAGGTGTTTTCCCAAAAAAATGAATATTCTGTCATAGTTGACTGTAAAATACAACGACTCTTTTTAGACCCTTCAAACCCAAAACATTAACAGTGTGAAGTCATCCCTCCAGCCCACTTCTCCTCTCCTGTTTTCCATTGACGTAAACTCTTTATAACTGCTGGCTGAGAGACAAGGTATGTTCAGATGTTACCTCAGAGGTATGTGCTGTCAAGAGCCAAGACAAATGAAAGTACAGCACAAATACAGGAGGGCCCCATCTCATTATGTACTGAACACGAATACACACCCAAAAATCATTCACAACCGCATGAACATGAAAACACACCAGAACACAATATAGTCAACTGCCACAGTTTAATGTCTAAGAGGAATTCTGGGTCATATTCTTTGTTTCTTGACCTATACGATTCATAATGATAACGCCCTTCTGAGTATTAGTGCATGTCAGTGATTTTTCCAAAACATCTTCGAACAGTAAACTCACCCCAACATGAAGAAACACCCGCTGCACTGAGTAAGGAGTCAATGGACAAACATTTTTGGGTTTTTGTTGTGTTCATCTGAGACCTGCTACATCAAAGACCCGGAAATTCTTTCATCTCCAAATCTAAAAAACCTGGAAAAGCTAATTAAACATTTACTGAAGCCAGACAGAGATGTTTTCAATACAATATACAGTCACAGATGCACACAGTCTGAACCACAGGTAAACAGTGCAGCCTATAGAACCACAGCAAAACAAAAAACAGTAATAATCAGAAAATCTGAAAAGTATCTCATTATAAAACAGGTAATTTCTGATTGGACACCCTGCTTTAAAAGTCATTGTAAAAGGACAATAAACTCACACTTGTGAGTTATTGTGCACAAATGTGCACAATAATTGCAGCTATTGTGCACATTTTTGCGCTTATAATCCAAGAAACTGTGGTTTGTTAAAAGAGAGGTTATTTGCAGGCCATTTGTTAACATTATATAAGTAATTTACTTAATATGAACTATTTTTACTGTAAAAATATATTTACATTTATTAAAATATATACATTTTAGTTTATATTAACTAATGTTTCAAAATTGAACATTACTATGATTACCATTTCTTTCTGGACTACCATGAGGCTCACCTGTGCCTGTCTTCTCTCCTCTGTGAATTAGTTTTTTCTTTGTCATAGACACACATTCAATCCACTAACTACTCTGAACAACTCACTTGTGTATACAGTCCTAGTAATGGAAATCTTGCCAACCTAATAATCTAATAAAGTTAACATTAACTATTTTTAATAAGTTGAAATTAATGATTTGTAAGTCATATTATTTTAAAGAATTGTTTGTCCCTGTAATCTTTAATTTAAATATAATTGCTGTTCTTCTAAAATGACTTACTTTGTACATTAGGCCATGTGGGCAATTGGATAAATATGTATTGTTTTAACAACGGTGCGTTCAGCTCTGGCTCCACTCTGAATTTAGCAGTGGTCTGATCACCCATGACCTCACTGCCACCAAGCCAATCAGAGTTCAGTGTCTCAGACTGAGGGGGTGGGCATGCCCACATCACTCTGCTGCAGTTAATGCTTAATCCTGCTCTATATATAAACTATGATCAGTCAGAGAAAGGAAGAGTGCATATGTATTGTATTTGGGTTTTTTTAGTGTGAATTTTCCTCAGCAGTTTGCCAAAGTCTTAGTCTTAGACTAAGAAATTAGTGATGCCTATATTATAAATGAAGAAAAGAGAAACATTAGATG
This sequence comes from Botia almorhae, assembly GCA_036877575.1. NCBI lineage: Eukaryota > Metazoa > Chordata > Actinopteri > Cypriniformes > Botiidae > Botia > Botia almorhae. Next base: position 5,551 of record JAZGTJ010020013.1, on the reverse strand, counting down.
ACTAGCAAGTTGGTCTTTGTGGGCAGGGGTGTTTTAATGCACAGGCTTACACATGCTGAGGCCCTTTGGCGAAGATGGGGGACCGGTTCGGGGGCCCCCACAAAACTAGTTGCAAAAACTATTACAGGGACCCAGATACCCCTTAAATCGCCCATTGTTGTGGCCATTTCTAGTGTTGGATTTCTTAAAAACTAGCTTTTGAAAATCTGATCACAAACAGAATGATTTATCACATCATAATATATATTACAATGATGAAAGGTAAAGTGAAAGTAAATTGCAGTTGTTCAAAAATGCATCATATCAGTAATTTCTGACAGGCAACACACCCATTATTATATTTGATCTTATTATGTGTATAGAGGAAAATTATATAGACCAATGAAATCATTAAGTTAAAATCACTGCATCAGCAGCGGTCACTGCCCCTCATGTCCTCAGAACTTCCAGTCACATTATCAGCACATGTGTGAATGCCTCCTAATGGCTCTGATGTGACGTGAGAATATTTGGCTGATGTTTAAGAGAGAACCAGTGTCTGACTGCAGGGCAATTACACACAGAGATCCAGCAGGATACAGCACACACGCACAAACAGTGCAAAGCACACAAACGCACACTTTGATCTGCACCAACCCACTACTCAAATATTCCAGACAACTACATTATCTGCATGTGTATCATACACACACACAAACCTTTGTCCCAACACCAGATAATTTCCTTCTTTCCTTCTTACTTGCCCTAGGTTTATTCCTCATTCCACAAAGAAATGACAGCTTCTGTTTCATGGCGAATTTACGAGACAGATAAAGTAATACACTGCTATACGTAAATGTCATAAAATGTAGTTACCGTTAAGAATACATCGAAATTTGAGTGTGGAAATTTAGAGTGCTATTGAGAGTGGAAACTTTTGCATCTACATTGCTTAATGTTGTAAAATCACAATGCAGTACAGAATGTAACACCATTACAGAGTTACTTAATGGGTAAATGCAGGCAGCCAACAAACATATAAAAATGTTGTTCTGCAGGATACAGAGCCATACTCTATCATATAAGTCTTTTGGAACACCTACACAAATGTTACCCTCATAATGTTGAAGTAAAATACAAAATTCTTAAAGCAACTATCTGTACAACTCTTTAAGGTCCTGTGAAAGTGCCCTTTTGTGTAGGGATTCAGTTCATCAATATTGCAGCTATTGTGTGCATTTTTGCACTTATAATCCAAGAAATTCCAACGAACATTTATGAACTTGTGAAATAAACCACACAGATCAACAAATCAAATAAATACTTTTTCTTTTAGTCTGTAATTTCATAATCAGGGCAAGTGAATCAGGGCTCACTCTCTCTTTGTGCGCGAGTTCAAGGATCTTGGCTCCATGAAGCTGCTGATAGTTTTATACGTTTTGAGTAAACATATAACGCACTTTGAGTTAGTTTAAAATAAATAAAGCATGTGGGGCTAAAGCGATGACTGTTTGCTCATAATACAGCAACATTTTTTATAAGAAAAACTTAAATCAGAGTCCATGATCACCACCTTATAGCACATTTGTCATATTTATGCATATATTCATACATTATACATATTGTCTGTTTTTAATATACTGTATATATGATGTACCTCAGCAGGTATATGAAGGTTGTCTCTATCAGGATTTAACATGTTAATATCCTCAATGCACTTTCACAACTTCAAAATGCCCATATTAAACACAACTATAGTGTGCATTTACGTTTGCAATGACATGGTCATTGACAAAGTAAGTTTTCAAAGTAACTAACTGCAAAGTAGTTTTGAATGGCACACTTCTGCAAGTATATTCTATAAAGAGCTATAAATGTAAATCAACATGATAATAGGACAATGTGCTGGAAAACAAGTGTATATAGTATAATAATGTATAGTATGACATAGACCTATGGGTGGTTTACTAGAGGGTTTGTAAGGCACTGTTCTTTGTTAAACTGCTATGAAATAATATGTACTGCAAAACACGATACAACATTGACTTCAGTGAAGTAGCTCCTAAAAATGCTCTTTCTACAATAACTCCTACAAGCCCCACCCCCAAAATTCATCAGTCCCCCATATGAGCTTCTGATGAGGAAATTCCCCTGCACAATAAAATAAATTACTGTCTTCTTATTGTCTTATTATTATTAATAAGCTAAAAGTGAAGCTAATGTTCTTAAGCATTGCTGGTGCCATGCCATGAACCCTGTCCCACAACAAAGAGAACCATATCTACAAAACTGTGCCACGAACTGTGGCACTGGCATATCGTTACACCCCTGTTTAGAATGACTCTATGAGTAACATCAAGGAGCCCATGCACTGACAAAATGTATAACTTGAATGAACTGTAAGTTGCTTAGGAAAAAGCGTCTGCCAAATGCGTAAATGTAAACATCAACCTACCCATAATGCGAAAGGCACATAAACTTATTAGGAGAACCTTGTTAAACTATACTGATTCACCCAAAAGGAAATAAATCTGTGAATATAATGACTAAATAAAATAATCTGTCAAAATTATTACCTAAATTTCAGGATATTCCGTACACAAAGTTATTGTGTGACTGCAAAAGACTTGTTATAGCATTAGTTAGGTACTTTTCAAACCTTCATGGAGCTTGAAAGCCACTGGTCACTGTTATATCTGTTATACCCATGTACTTACAATTTTTCAGTTGTAACTGTAAGACTCAATCATACATCTAACGCCATAAAATAACACTTAACCCGTGTTTTGTCTTTCTTTTTTTATGCTTGGCCAGTATTTCATAAGCTAAACACATATTCAACCTCCTACACAGTCTTTTTTCATTCCACAAAGGAAACTGCATAGACTCAAAATGGGCACCAAGTCATTCAGGGAGTTGTGGGTGGGGAAAGTGAGAGACAGAGACAGAAAGAAAGGAGAAGAAGACAGAGAGAGGGAGACAGAGAGAAATGTGTGGAATTTACTGATCCATCATTTGGGTTGCAGAAGCAAATGTCGACCTCTTAAGACAAAGCGTAATTATTAATATACTTTAACACAGAACCCTGTTGTTATAGACTATATATAGTAATATGCCGTATATAGTAATAATACTATATACAATATTATTGATGTCTGAAACATAAACATTATTGGACAAATGTAACTAAACTAAAACATATTTAAAATAAAAATGACTGCGCTTCAATATTACATTAGAAAATCTGATACCTTTACAACCTGAAAATGCTGGGAAATACTAATGACATCAGCCCTTGTCCCTTAACCTGTGAGCTAATTTCTTTGTTTGTAAGTTTAAAGTGGCCATAGAAGATTTAAACATACTTCAGATTCAGATTCTGAAGTATTTTAGAACACAACAACACAAGACTTCAAGCTTGCAAAGCTAAAAGCATCTGCATAGAGTAAGTTTCTGGCCTTACACCAGTGTGAAAAGACAGCTCAGCTAAACACGAGGACGTTCCTGTGACCCAGTGCCAAATGTGAAGAGTTATGGTCTGTGCAGAGATAAGAGAGACTAAAAGCACAGCAGACAAGTTTACATGAGTGTCAAGCACTGCCAATTCCTTCTCGTGTAGCTTCTGAGATCAAGCATACATAACTAAAATGCCACTTTTCAGGAAATCTCACAACCTGGAATTAAAAGCCAAGAACTATGACCTAATACTCATAAGAACTGTTGTAAATCAAGAACTAATTAAAGAAACTAAAATCCTGAAGTCTGTTCTCAGATTTTAGCACAATGCTAATAAAGCAAACAGTAAAATGCTTTACTATACTGAAGCATGTAGGACTCCAGTACAATATTGACATGACTTGGACAGGAAAATCTATTCAATAATTTATACTTTTTCAATAATAGTTTCTAAATACAACAGATGTTGGTCCGTGATTACATTCTTTATGGCATCCTAGCACTCGCACTCTAGATGTTTCCTTATTGACATTCGGGAAATGTGCTTTATGATACCACTGCAACATCAATAATGTCACAAGAAAAATGTCACCTGCCTTGAAACATCTGTGATCCAAGTTAAATCATACTGATATTAAATACTGATGTCACTTTCTTTCATTTTCAGGCAGCATAAGGAGCTACTTCATCTTTTAAACATGGCGGACGGTATAAAAATCTATAAACCTGGACCTGCACAAAGGCCTGTGAAAGACTGCAGTAACTTAATCTCTGGGCATCCTACTCTTTTAATTCAAATTTTGTTCCATCCAGCCACTCATCCATTACATTAGTGTCATGACTGACAAAAACCAGCCCAAGTTGGTGCCAAACACACACTACACTTTTTGGAACGGTTTGCTGTGGATCCAACATCAAAATGAAAGAGGAACAGATACAGTTAGATAGTGGACATGTCTACGTCATGGAAGCAAAACACTTATTCTGCAATTACTAGAGCAGGCAGCTAAGAGGACACGTCTAGTTAGAGGATCATACCCAAGTTTCATACCTTCATATATTTTATTAAAGAAGGAAACAATTGCTTTCACACTTCTTCCGAACCCAAGTTCGATTTCTCCTTCAGGTTTCTTTACACGCTGTAATATTTGGGTTGAAACCGCAGTTCCCTATCCCAAACCACTTCAGCAAGTAAAATCAGACATGGATTGCTGATGCAAACCAGAGTTTGGAAAACCACTTTTACACCAACCAAATGAACAGCGACGTGTGTGAATTGGATCTGTTCCAAAAGCTCTAAATCAGATTGAAGTTTGACATACAATCTACATTTGGGATAGACTGAAGCTAAATTTAACTGAATCTGAAATGTTCAAATGCTATTAAACCGCTCAAGAGCAATAAATTATGCATCAAGTTTAGCATCAGTGAATTACTGCATATCTGTTCTTCAAATCTCTTGCTAGCAGATATTTCAGTAAATGCACTTGGCACTGTAAGGACATATTATATATTATATTTGGACAAAGTGCACAATATCACTGTAAACTTGTGTGTCCCCTACAAGCTGTGTAACGTTCATGTGGTCTTATCAGTAAGACCATACAACTGCTATCTGGTCATCAACACACACCACTTACATTTACATTGTTGCATCACTAGACCTTCCTCAAAGCAATTTACAACTTGCTATTCTATAATATGCTAATCTAAGATCTTTAGTATTGTTTCAAAATGTATTTTAAAAAAAAGCTGCCATTTCAAGCCTGGGAACATTTAAAAAGAATGAGCTGTGTGGTAACAGAAAGGGTGTAGAGAAAGATCAATATACAGTACATACCATATATGTACAGCTTAGTGAGCCCCACCCTGTAGCTGCTTATGGCTCTCTCTTCCCCTTATTCTTTTCAGTTACCATCCCCCTCGCTCTTCTCAAGCTATATGAAGGCAGTGAGGGGCCCCTGGACTGAGTTTTGCCTGAAGAGGCTGATCCTTGCCAGGTGGCTTAAACTTGGCTAAAGAAACATATTTGTGGGGTATAACACAACTACATAAGAAGAGGTCTAGGCAACATAACAAATATTCACTATTTAGTCATAATTACATTAACATACTT
>JAZGTJ010020012.1:0-10613 GCA_036877575.1 Botia almorhae | reverse complement strand
ACACCCCCGAATTAGGTTCTATTGTGAATCAGATGACACAATTAATGCACATTTTAGTGGAACAATTTAAAACTAATTTTCCATTCATTATAATTAAGAGGCAGCCCCGTCGCCGCTGTGGCATTAATTTTATTGCCACCGGTCCCTCTGTTTATTACTTTTCTTCATGGTGATCTTAAATTGAAGAATTGTCTCTGCACTTACATCAGTGAAAGCAATTATCTCCCCTCTGATACCACCTTTTCATTCCCTCTGAGGTCTTTCTGCTTTTTTTGGTCTTAAGCGATAATTCAATTTGGATGCGAGGGCAAAAATTTGGCGTTTGAAGTTTGCGCACTTCAGCCGGCGTCTGGTGCACACGTTCAGAAAAGCGTTTATTAAAAATTCTTTGTGAGCTGTTTTCTTAATTCGCCCGCTCTTCAATATAAAAGCCCGTTCCACTGCGAGGAGCACTATGTTGTGTACTCCTCTCCATGCTTCCCGAAGATGAATCATTCTGGCTGATGCTATTTTCTCAGCAGCCTGCGATGAGCCCTTCATTCAGAGAGCGTAGTCTACATAGCGCCATGGCAACAAGCCATGGGCCTGCATGGCAAGCGAGTTATATGCTCCACAAAGGTTATACAAGAGGGTCAACCTCCTTCAGGGCCATAGAGACAGAAGTGCAATATCACAACTGTCTACCATTTCTCCCCACTTATTTTTTCTCTCTCCTGCCAAATAAATTACTCTCAGAGTGGCACGAAAATGTCTTGAACATACTTTTTGGAGGTCATTGTGGCTGGGCATTAGATTAACGTAATAAGATTATGTTCTTAGAACGTAACGTGCTGATTTACATGAAAACTTACCTTAGTGAAGAAATGGGGGATTTTTACTTTCGGTTACGGGCTACTGTATGTACAGCTTCACTCATTATAACTCTGCTGTATGAACAAGAGCGTGAATATAGAGTGTCTTTACATATATTATTCATAACTGGCTAATCAATGCACTTTATGAAAAGATGAAAACCTTCACGGTTGTTTTCTGTCTGCAGATGGTTAGGCGAGAGCAGTCACATTTTTGTAAATTGCTATGCGTATAAAAAACTAACAATTTTCAAGAATTGAGATGTAGTCTCAATGCTATACTTACAATAATACACGTGCATCAGAATTACTTCACTTTGTGCGTGCCCTAAAAGAAAGAACCAAAAACATGTAGGTTAATAACATTTACTTTCAGCCCATGTAACGGGATGCGCTCGCAGCCGCACGGTGACACGTTCAACAGCTCCAGAAATCCACCTATCAGCAGCCTCGCAAAAATCGACTCCGTCTCCAATTAAAGTGAGTGTAAGGATCATTATCCCGTTGGCCAATTAGCATTATTTAAATCAGCTGTCGCAATCGTCAGTCATTAATCAGCGCGCACTGAGGACTTTCAGAATTTCGTCAGGCCCGTCAGCTCACGTGGAGAGACTGATTTTCGTAGCCCTTATTGTCTACATCACACAATCACCTGACCCCGACCACAGTTCAGTCCGTTTGATTGGAGGGGAGTAGCTAATTTTCCCTGTTCCATCCACTCCACTAACAGACTGAGTTTAAAGGACTCGCTCAGCCAGGTCTTTGTTTGCACAGACCCAGATAAAGCCGATGGATCTGGAACCTGTGAGTGGATTAAAGTTCCAAAGCCAAGTTTTGAGTAATGAACAGGAAAGTTAAACCAATTATTTATTTTCTTGACAGCGTGAAATCCATAAAGAAGCAATTAGAGACATTTGAAAGTTTCTGCCCCTTTCATTGGTTTTATGTCAACGTTTTTTTCCCTACGCCATTCTAAAATAACACCTAGCTGTCCATTATCACCTTCAATAATTGAAATTGATTTTTTTCCTTTTAAAACTCTTTTTGCTTGTGTGCGTGTGTGCTTGCATGTGTGTGTGTGAATCCACATTCATCTTCCTGCTAAGATAGTTATCGAAGAATAATCTATAATGACTGAAAAAAGTATCGGCAACTTGACTTTCTGGGGCAATAATATAAAATGATAATAAGGCACCTTTGATACAAGAACATCAAATCGTCCCGTGTGAACGCACACGTGCTTTAAAACCACAGTGAACGCGATGAGCCCTCGCTGCTCGCCGGTCACATCGTTCTGCTTCTCATGGAAAAATGAATTGGCCCATGGCAAGACTAGGGAAATTGAATCCCGTGTGTGCAGCAGGAGAGACCGGACAACATCATGCTATTACAGTATCGAGGGCAAGAACCAATGTGCATTGAGCCTAATGATTGAATTACTCTGACCTGTTTTTTTATATTAAACTCGGTGTCAGGATATGAAGAGTAAATCTAGTTAGATTGGGGCTGGTACACCGTGTACACCCTCTAAGGGTTAACGCTACGATGCGGCAAGATCAATATAACATCTTTGAAGAGAGAGTAAATAATTGAATTCATCTGCACACTGTAAAATCATTTTTTTTTTGCTTCACGTTGTAACATCTAAATTTACTCAATTTAATAAATTAGTATTAAGTCAATATTTTAATTTAATATGATGGAATCAAACAGATTACATTAGGTTACACTAACAGAAACCATTTTTTAGTGATTTATTTTAGATTAGGTGGGTTCATAAGTTAACAATTGCAAAACTTCTTTTCCACAGTGTAGAAGCATTAAAGTATTACTTTAACGCAAATTTAATACTTAATTGGTTGCCTTTTAATTTTTTTTGATTACTTTTACAGAACGTATATGCATAAGCTAATTATCATGTATGTATATGCGTTCTGGTTTTGTAAATGTGTTCACCAAAGCATTTGGCACAGTATGTATTATTATATTTAAATTTTTCTCTTGGATTAAGGCTTTAATATTACACTTTTATGAATGCGGTCCTAAAGACCATAAAAATTGTTTGCCATTCTGGCCACTGTGGACATCAAAATATCACTGTACTCAGACTAAGAGATGTAATCCATGCATATGGATATACTGTAGTTTCGTTTTTACAGTACAGTACAGTACAGTATGTGTCAAACTACATACAGTAAATGTGACATGAGCGTGTATTGTCCAAAGTAAATTAAACGCCCCTCTTTATGGAACAGATTTAAAATGGATTTCCTTCATACTGTACTGCCTGATTGAAAATTCTTTTAAATAGTTCTGAGCACACAAAGTTCGGTTAGAGAGCGGCTGTCTCAAAAGCAATCTCTTGAATTATGAATTATTCACCAGATATTATTGCAAAGGTCATCTTCAAGTAATTAGTATCCTGCTGTAGACTAAACAGCCTCAAGGTACCTGATGGCCAGTTTAATTACAATTTAAAATGAGCATGCTGTTTGACACTCTATATGTTCAACCACCGGCCACTGCAGATGGCACTTTGAAAACTAAGTGCGTCTCCGCTAAAGAAACATATTTGCAAAGTTAACAACTGTTCTTGAAGCCGGATCGGAATGAAAAATAAGGAGGTGTGAGTCGCTTGCAAATGGCCTCTTCAATCAATTTGCTATTCAGAGCATTGAGGCATTTTTCAACATCACAGTGGCCTACCGCACAGCGTTGCTGTGAAATCTATTGTAGTTTTTGTTCTTTGCCATGGACAAATTGCGATCGGCTTGCACTGTGATTCAATAGTAACTTTGTTATTATTTGCTCACCGCACCGATGTAAACTCTCACTCGCACCGTCTGCCTGTTATACGGCTGTGATGTTAAAACTATGGCTGGATATATATGTCGGGTCAGCGTGGCAATGGGACACGTGTCATACTGCGGTAATGTGCTGGGCAAACCACTTGAGAAAAGGAGAAAGCTTCAAGTCTGAGATCTTCAGTGGTGATGTGATGACCTCCATCTACAAGCTTTTGATGAGGCGCTTTCTGTGTACACATAAGCCACCCGCTCGGCAACCGAGGTGTCATCCCATGGTAACCCCATATCTAGCAACTCGTTTAGCTTCTGAGCCCAGATCACAGCGTCCGTGGGGACTTATCCAGAACACGAGCGTGAACTTCTGCAGACTTTAGCCGCACGATCAGTATCTACAAATCAGCAATGCTTCCTAAAGCCACAGCGAGCGGCGGAGGCATGCGAGTTCTCTATCTGAACTGCTGTTACAAAGCTGGGTTGATTAGCTTCATGTTAGCCAGTCATTTCTCATTCACCTAATAAAACGGCCACAGGGGACAATGCTGGCAGAAGTGTGGAAGGGCTCCCTGCACATGTGACTTTAAGACCCCGTCTGTAGCCTTTTGCCCGTTACCTTTTCTAATGTTCCGTCATGCATATCAACTCGTTGTCAAAGCCACTTAGTGTCTCAGTCAGGAAATGTAATTGCAACTGCATTCAAAACAACTTCATAGATTTTGCCATTTTTGAAGCTGCAGTCCGCATTTATTCTGGTTTAAAATGAACAAAATCTGTTATTAAGCAAGTACATGACAGATCAGTTCTCAACTCTCCTTACCATACCTCGATATGCAATGGTACGTATATATAATATTCATAATAATCCATTTGTATATTGAAAAAGGACGATCTGGCTTCTATGTGGCATTGCCCTGTAGATGAAGCAGCGTTTGTGGCTTGTTATTACAGCAGTTGTTTAGAACTAACTTTTAATCTTTCCATCCATGTGAAAAATTACTCTGTTACTCCGTATGGCAAGAACCTGCAATTTTATGTTTCAAACAGAGATGGTGGTAGAGGCCAAAGTTACAGATTGCAGCTTTTAATTTAGTAACTGTAATGTAATCTTTTTCTGTATACCAAATAATTTATTTTCTTTATTTTTCTTTTAAAAAGGAATGGAAGAACAATTGCGATTACCTCCATCTTGTAAACTCACACACGTGTACACATCATAACACATTAAAAGTGTGAAGCCAGCAGAAAAGCAAACAAAAAAAAGTATATCTAGGCCAGAAGCATCACAGTCAGGGACATGAGTAACAGGGGCCCTTGCTGAAGGGGCCTCACCGATCCGTTTATCCGACAGATCGTGTGTGACCGTCTGATGCTGTCTTAAGTTCGCTGCGAACCCTCGAGATATATTACTACCCACCCATCCAATGTAGATGCCCCCCCCCACCAGGGCCCAGACTTACCCACGACTCCCCTGATCCAGACAGCTCAGGCCATTTTGCTTGGATAGTCTTTATTCATTTGCTTTTCAAGGCTTCTCTCGTGCCCCCACCTCCGCCTTGGGTTCAGTCCAAAGCTGCAGCAATGGCACATTTGCAGTGCTGATAATGGTGGTTATATGCCCAGACTCACCAATTATTCTTTGAAACCACCTAGGTGGCCTCTTCTTTTCCTCCTAAAATCTCTCCGATGCGTTTAGGAACTCCACCTCCTACTGAATCGATGCCTCTAACAGCGCCGTAACTGCTATTGTCTGTGCAGACAGACTTAATCAGAGTTCCCTCTGCATTTCCTGCAAACAGACAGTGTTTTGTATGCATGCTGCTCGGCTTCCCTAATGGAGGCTTGTCTAGGAGGTTCATAAGTGAACTGTGTTTCTTTCTTCTTCTTTGTTAGTATTCTCCACCATCACCTGTTTTCTACATCAAGGCTTTCTTCAGTCCGTAAGAGAAAAATAGGATTAAAGAGGAATTTTCAAATGACAGGACACACAACAGAGTGCCTAAAGATACACAATATTTAATGGTTCAAGGAAAATTTCAAGACAAGAAAGCCATCACACCAAATGTAAATGAGCTTGTTCCTTTGTTTCCTCTTTTTTTTTGGAGTATTTTACAGGGAGTATGTCAAGATATACAGTACTTCGATTGTTCAACAGTTCTCGGCTGCTAGCACAGGAAAGCTCACCTCCAAAGAAAATGTGAAATACAACAACTGATGTTTAAATTACAAGCAGATCTAATATATCAGCAGTTTTGTACTCTTTTCTGGTACTATACAAGATACATAGTGTGTACATACATTATCTGGCCACTGCCAGTACACATGCACACACGCGCACACAAATACACGCTCACACATATAATAATATACAGTATGCATATGTTTTTAATACATAACATCAGAGATTGTCCTCTCATTTTTTGATTTTTTTATCACTTTCATCACGGTTGTCTTTTCTGCGATAAATGCAACTGTTTTCTGTAAGTATAAACCACGTTTCCTTTTGTTTACATATGGGGTGTGTTAAAATTCTTTTCCCGAGGTCACTGTTAAGCATGTCTATGTACACTTTGATCCCTCAGTGTCTTTTATGGTAATGACGAGAATTGGTTTGATTTGTGTGTTGATGTGCAGAATGAACATTGCCATTATAATCCTTCACTGCTGTCAGCGTAAGATCCAAACTATAACATAACCCGGGGGAGATGACCGGCTGACAGCACAGAGCTACTGATTAGTGTCAGATCAAGACTGGAGTGCTGTAGAACACAAACAGCCAGCGCAGGTCAACCAGAACCACATGCAAATGAAGGCGCGCCACCACAGAGAGGATCTGTCATAATATTCTCCAGCCATGTAAAATCACGAAATCAAAAAATATACAAAATATCAGAGGAAAAGAAATACTTCCTTACCAAACGTTGTTTACATTGTAGATTGAGAAACAAAAGTTCTTAGAAAAGTACAAAAGTGCTATGGGGCAGATTAACCATGCATATCGAGACCCTTTATGCATTTATTTATTACAAACGTTCGTGTTTTCTCTCCTCTTCTCTCTCTCTCTCACGCACATCTTTTTGTATTTTGTCTTGGTAAAGCTTTGGCACGACTTGTAGCTGTTCCGCTATTCCGAAAGCGTGACTGTTTATCTCCAAGCGTCAATCTTTAAAAATGTAAAGAACTTTTAAATCCATGCATCTCTGAAAGAATACGCAAACAGAATTACGTATTCGTAAGTTTTGCTCTCTTCTTCCGAAAATCCCTTTAATTATTAGGAGCTCCGGAATCCATTTGATCCATTTGTCTGACTGTGTGTTTCTGTGGTGATTTATGAACAGAAGCAGAGATTTTCAAGCTGTGAGGTGCAGTACAGATAGCAGGGCCGTGTCAGTATTTCAAACCTTGTCTTTCACGGTCTCCTGATCTATAGATTAGAAAAGTGAGAGTTCATTCCCCATCCTTTCACTGTCACTCAATAATCTTGTCCGAACGATACTGTCAGAGCCTGCAGACGAGCAAGTCGTTCAGTGTACGACCGGGGCACGGCCTGCTTTCCTTGATAGAGTGCAATTATTCCTCTTAATCAAGAACTTCTGACAGATTTTATAAGCTACTGTTGTTGAGGGAACATCTGCCGGGTGATTGTCAGCTTTCTTGCATCGAAGAGCAACATGTCGTGCTGTGGCACATTGCTAGCAAACTTCCTGTCACTGCCACGCGCGCTATCTTATAGTGAAGTAATTTTTTGGATCACTGACCCAAATATTTCGGTGTCATCAGTATATACTAAGGAAAACTGTTGCCGAAATAAATTCGCACTGGTTGTTGGGATAACGTTGGAAATTGTTACAGCGGTTCCATTGGAATATACTTAACGTTTTGACAACGCTTTTGCACGGTTGTAGGCCGATCTACAAGCGAACTTTTAAATCAGTTAGAAGTCTTTACATCCATACAACACACATCTAAATCTTAAGGCTGTTTTTTGACATCATTTTATATAAACCAAGTGAATGTTTACGCTTTCGCACGTTTTAAAAAGCGATACGCACCATTTAGGTAAAAAGCATACAGGCGCACACGCACACGCGCACACACAAAAGGTAGCCAATTACACTATTATAAAGCAGTGTTCTGCTTCTATAGCTGTTCTGGTGATTACTGATCAACGTAATTATTCTATTGGGAGATTCTCGTAATTGGTTCCATAGCACTTATTATGGTGCATAAATTGTATATATCAAGAGGAAAAGTTGATACAGCGGAGAGAAAAAAACAAAGGACGTCTTTTTAGCCATGTCTGCCTTCCCGGGCTCAGCTAATGAGATAATGTTGAAAATAAGTGGGTTTCTTATAATGGGAGAGAAAGGGTGTCAGACACATGGAAGCTACCAAGATACTGAACATCAGAGGACGGCTCTAAGCTCACAAGGGAGAAAAGAGCTCACGTCAAAGTTTAAGAAGAAATAAACCTAATATATAAAAGTTTCTATGTGTTAACACTGAGCAAGGCTAATTTTTGCAGAGAGGCTTAGCTGGATCTGCAGTCTTGACAGTGAAAGCAGCACATTCAGGGGCAGGGAACTGGGTCTTTAAAATCACTAGAATAAAAGTGACTCAAGCAGAAATTCAGCTAGAATCGATGCACCTCACCAAAGCCAAAAAAATACTGCAGTCACCCAACGTTCACACATAACACTTAACCTTATCGACTATGTTTACATGCATCATAATATTCCGGATGTGGTTCTTAACCCAGAGTTTTACTGGGAATTAACTTTTATTGTTCCGTTTACGAGTGTGCCTGTATTCGTGTGCAAAGCACGAAGAAAACAACTATCGCCACGGCCGTTAGTGAGCGGCAATTAAAACTCGGAAGACCACAAGCGCTGGAATCCAGAGGAGCGTGGGGATAATGTGCATTATCCAGATAATGTCCGGAATACGCTCATTTCGACTTAATTTTTTGGATAATCTGAATATAACATTGTGCTTGAATGCGTTGTGTTTTAATTACAAATTCATAATTAGACTGGAATATTGGTGTGCATGTAAACAAATACAGTGTCTTCTTCCAACAGCATACAATTAAAAGTAATTCGCTATGTCAAGCTGCATTCAAGAGGCGAAAAAAATCGTTTACTGTATCATCCCTTTTGATCCACAATAAAGCTAAATTCATTTGCCACTAATCTGTCACTAGCAAACAGACACATACACTATTTTTTTACTTGCATTTTTTTTTTAAATTGAGGAGCTACTTTGGTCTATATCTACCGCTTGTCTACTCTACATGTACTCAGTTTCACAGAGGATATTGAAAGCTTCTGTCCTCCGGTTTAAACTTCCTTTAATCCCATATTTGAAAAAACATCACACGTCTCGGCTGTCGTGAAAGGTAGGACAGATGCTAACAATCATCACAATCTGTCAGCTATTCTTTTTCAACTGTGCTCTGGAACCCCACCCCTGCCTGACACTCGTACTGGGGGCCGGCGCGGCGCTCCTACAGCTGATGCTCGTGCAGGAAGGAGGAGGAGCCCCCGCTCGCGGAAGTCTGGGGGCTGGACGTGGCGGAAAAGCTGGCTAAAGGGATGACCTTGACAGGATCCTCCTTCTTGCTGCAGTGTCTCTCAAGTGTGTTGTAGAACTGGGGCCGGTTGCTCCCTTTGTCCAGATCATCTTTGGGCACCGACCTGCCAAGGGTGTGACGTCCATCCGTTTTGGTCCCCTGCGTCCAGCTTTGTTGGAAACCGAAGGAGGGCAGAGTGGAGGCACCTGACGTCTGAAACTGGGTCAATGCTGGCGGCATCCAGCAACTGTCAGAATGACCCAGGATCAGACATTCTTGGGTGCAGGTCTCCGAGGCCTCGGCGAGAGCTTTCTGCAGGTTCACTTCAATAGCTGTGAAATGACAAACGCACAGGCTCAGTCAGGAACAGTATGCAGAAATATCTAAAATCAATGCAATTTTCTCTTACTGTTAAAGCACTTGGATAGCATGAAAGGCCCAAGTTATCTAAAACTGACCTGTAAATGTCAGCGTTTCAAAGAAATGAAAGGCAGTGATAAATCCTTAATTCATCTCATAATGAGAAAAACAACATGGGTTTTTTTTATTGAAATGGTATTCCCACGGCCCTAAGTGTTTACCTACAATATGCAGTGAATTCCCTGTGGTTTAATTAAATCTTTGGGAAAAAAAGCCTCTGTTGTTTGTATCTGAGATTGGCTTTTTACAATTAAAGAATTAATGAACAGCTAAAAAGCCTTTGTTTATTTTAATCACTGTCAATATGGCAAACCTTACTTCCACCTAAAACTAGTCAATTACGATTAAAATCAAACAGAAGTCGAACGAAAGCACGGTTATTCATACAGCTGTTGTCTACCGGTTAGCATTTTTGACGAGAATTAGACGCGGCGAACGCAGCCGCAAGAAACGCGTGGAACGCAGTGAGGAATGTGATCTGCATGATAACAAGAGAACAGTGAAGTACAGAACTCAAACTTTCTTATCTCATTACACGTGCTCTGACATCACACGTGAGATGTGCCAAGAAAAAGGCCTCACTATCGAGCCCCAGTCATAAAAGCTGTCAACTCCAATAATTAGAATGTAAAACAGCGCTTGCGGAGGCAAACGGCAGCCCTGCAGTGTCCTATGTATATCTTAAGCCAGTAAAAAGAAAGCCCTGCCTCTGCATCACATCGCTCCTGCAGGCCTCCACTCCAAGCTGTCATGTAGAAATAATTTAGCGTATTTGCATAAGTAAAGATGTTAGAAATAATTGAAAGGGACGAGGTCTGATTTTCCTGCACTGCATGTTTGGCATGCTTGGGTTATTTTTATGTCCTACCGTGGGCCAGTAAAATTAACACTTTCCTGTGTTTCGTAATTCTCTTCGGTCCCTAAATACAATACAATTTAATATATGTTACATATACACAAAGTTTTAAA
>JAZGTJ010020011.1:0-10614 GCA_036877575.1 Botia almorhae | reverse complement strand
CACTGGCGAACTTGTAGAGATGCAGCAGTATTGCCAGAGGAGAACTGGTTCTCCTGGCTGGGCCTGGTTTCTCTCGAGGTTTTGTCTCCTTTTGGAGTTTTTTCCTCGCCACCGTTGGCTGCAGCTCCCCTGCCCTTGTACTGTCCATCAGGAGGCTGCTGTAATCAGCTCTAATTTTGCACTTATTAATTTTATTCTCATACTATCTATTCATACCCCATATATGACTGTATAACATGCATAATATCACCTGTGTTTCTCCTACCTTGTTTTCTCTGTGTCGGTGTGTCTGTCTGTGTGCTGTGTACTCGGCCTAACATACCTAATATATCATACATGTAAAGCTGCTTTGTAACAATGACATTTTGTAAAAGCGCTATATAAATAAAGTTGAGTTTAAATAAATAAAGTGTTTAGTGTAAACTATTTATGTTAGTAGACCATTGTCATGTGAGGCATGTTTTTTTCTTTTTCCTTTTACAATTTTTTTGGAAATTGACAGGTGTGGAAGAGTATATACCATTTTTTACTTGAGGAGATCCAGTCGTTTCTCTGTAGCAAATTCTCAAATGTTGACAAAGGGGACCAGAGAGACAATTGTGAGGGTCTGTCAGGAGGGAATTCAGAACAGGTGGACACCAACTATTCATCTGTGCATAATGCTTAATAACGGGTACTGTTAAAAAGAACTGTAAGATTTGAAGTAATCATCTGTATTTGTTTAGCTGGTTTTGATTTATAAAAATAAATCAAAGGTATACTAAGTTGTGTTTGATATGACAGTTTTTATATTAATATTTTCGTAGCATTATACAAAAGCAAATGTTTTTGTCATTGTGGAAAAACACATTAAGACTCATATTCCTCACCCACATTTTTATACTCTAAAAATTTAAAGTTTCCAATAATAGGGCATTACAGAGCCTTAAAAAAAGCATAAAAATGTTTTTTAACCAACTTACACATTTGTCAAACAGTATTTTTTTAAATTTACTGAGTGCACCTTTACAACATTTTAGCTGTCCATTGACACCCACAGTGAGCAAAGCCAGTGCTGGTGTGTGGGAGGACCAGCACACCAGTGATCTCCATGGAAGAGTTTGGATATAGCAACCTAAAAGATGTAATAACGGCTGAAAGTGTATCCTTTTACTAAGAACAAGCAAATGCCATTCCAGTTGTAGCCTCTAGTGGGCAGTTAAATAATTTGATTGTGTTTTAAGTTCTGGTTCAATTTCTAAAACATTTCATTTGTGTGCCATGCTTCTCGCTATGACTTACTGCTGATGTAATTAACAGGATACTGAACTGCCACATCATTTGTGTATACATAAAAGCTTGTTCTTCATATGGGTATAGGCCACTATTCATCAATTTCAGCATAAATGGAAATTTTATTTTTTAAATATAACACATTTCACTATAATGATTTCAATGTAGTGATTATTTCAGTGTATTTTTATGTTAGGCCAAACAGTAAATTCTGTAGGGTAAAAATCATGATTAATTATTTTTAGAGAAAAATATTCTGAATCACAAGAATACTAAATAAATGTGATGCGGAACTGATTGCTGGCTTAGAGATATGACATTATACACATTTAAAATTCAATTTGTAATTTTGGCAATATAGGTGAATTCAGTACGAGGCTAGCAAGTTGTTGGCCCAGTTGGTTAGAGCAGGTGTTTATAAAGTCAAAGACAGTGGGCCTTCCTTCAAAGCCAAGGTACACAATGATGACCCACACACACACACCCAAACAATTTTATAATTTATCACAGTGTAAATAATGGAACAAAAATAATGCTAGTTCTATAAAAGGACAGAACATTATACTGCTCTTTACTAAATTACTGTTCATTCCAATTAAAACTGTTAGAAGATCTGTAACAGAGGCCCTGTTTACACCTGGTTTTAAGATGCATTTTTGTTTATTGAATCACAGCTGGACAACAGAGGCACATTTCAGTTTACACCTGGTGTTTTAATCTATCTTTTTTGTCCAGTTTCGCTCACGTCTGTCTTTATTACTACTTCGAGAGAAAGGTCTATTGGCAGATCCCTCTGCTTTTGTCAAAACAGAACAAAACATCCCACATCAAAAGTAGGATGATTAAAGGGAGGTTTAAAGTTGATGCACAATAATATTAAGGACCGTTTTAGATATTTCAGAGCAATGGGTATAAGATAACACAACTTTCACAAAAATGAGACAAAAGATAGTAGCACTAATCGTTCAGCAATAATAGCCTCGAGACACAGCTGAACACTGGGTTCACGCAAGAAGTCAGGACTGACTTAAGAGAGGGGAAAGAACTGTAAACAAAGACGTAAAACATCTTTCCTATTAATTAATATGCCTACATAGTAAAAAAATTATTGTATTTATATATTCATAATAATATAATATAATAATAATAATATTGTGTTTTGATTACGCTCTCAGGGCTTTGACCCCTCTTCTTAAGTAATTTATGGTATTGTTGTCATTGTTTTTGTCTTAAATTATATTTTATTATATATTTAATTGTATTTAATTGTATTTTTGATTGTTTTGATTTATGATTTATTTTGATTGTTCCATCTAAGTTAAAAGACAAAATTAAAGTTAGATTAGTTAGATTTTACCTTTTTAAATCTCCTCTTTGGTCTTGGTGATGGACTAATTTCTGCACTAAATTTGTCTTTTTATTGCTCTCTTTTCAGGAAGCTTGCACGCCTCTTTTTCCTTTCTTTCTGACTCTGATGTAATTGTTTCAGTACCTTGTTCTTATTTTTTGTTCAGGAAAAGCAACTCTTTAACAAATTAAATAATAATACCACTCAGCTTTAGAACTTTAGCTGGTTTTCGTTTTTGCTTATAGTGAAGGCACAACAAGGCTGCAGGACAACCTGGCTAAACCCTCCATGACATGGCAATCCTGCCGGTCCATCAAGCCAAGGCACTAAAAGCACTGGACGAGGGTGGTCTTATTGCAGCGCAACTGCAGGAACTGCGCACAGCTACGAACCTTGCCCTGAGGGCGACGTGGGTTCTGGGTCAGGAGATGTGGTACAGGAGCGACATCTATGGCTAAACCTTGTTGCGATGAGAGACGGCAAGAAAGTATGCTTTCTCGATGTTTCCATCTCTCAGGTTGGCCTTTTTGGTGACACTGTTGAAAGACTTTCCTGCCAGTTTTCTACAGTGAAGAAGCAGACAGAGACGATTAAACATAGCCCCTGCAACTTCTCAGCTAGCTACTTGTACACCTAAAATAAAATAAAATAAAGAGGCCTACCTTCCTAGGTAAGAAGTTGGAAAGACAGTTGTCTCCCTGTCTATCCTGAAGGTGTACGTTACACTGAATGGGAAATCCTTAGGGATGCATGATCTGATTATCAGATTGCTTAGAGGTGCTAGGAGGTTGAACCCTCAGAGGAAACTTGTTCCCTACAGCCCTTAGGTGTTGTCCCTGCATGCATTGTTTGGCCTTTAGTTCAGACAAGGATTTTCTTACATTATTCTAAGGCCTCGTCCGAGCTACGTGCCCAAGGTTCTCAAAATTCTTTTCAGAAACCAAGAGATGAACCTGCAGGCCCTCCCACAGTCGGAGAAAGACCCAGCCCTATCTCTGCTGTGTCTAGTACACACTGTGCATTTTTACCTGGACTGCACGGAGGAGTTACAAAGATCTGAGCAGCTCTTTGCCACATCAAATTATGCCTTGGCTTTGTCGCCACCTGGTGCCTCTCAGAAAACAATGCATAGTTGTCACATGCATTTATTTCCAAAAATAACTAAGGACTATTTTAAATTTTGTTTTAAGTATGTCTGTTGTAAATGACACACTTTCTGCTGACAGTTGGTGGCGCTATAACTGCCACATTATTGTGATCAGCCCACAACACCATGAATGTAGTTCTGAAAGTTGTCTGATATAATGAGAGCAATACATGTACCAGGTTTGGTGACTGTAGGCAAAACTACCCTCATCACTTTGCACTTTCAGTGCTTGGGCCCTAAATATCACATAGTGAATACTTACAAACATATCCATACATGCTAGTGTCAATGATTTAAGGACAAGATAGCCAACTTGGCAGATACCGTATATAGCATAGGACATGTGCTGGAGGGTGCAGCCTGTGGTATATTCACATCCGGTCTCTTGGTGGACACTTCATCCTTTGTGAGATGCACTCACAGTATGCCCCTCTCTTACTGTATGGCCCAAATTCAATATATTTTAATGTTTTCTTTGTTGGAAAAGCTATGAAATGATAAATATGGTCAGCTCTCGATGCACACCAACCCTCAATGAATCTAAATTGAATTTTTAAGAATTTTGTTTATGAATTTTTAAATTTTGTCTAAACACTATAAAATGCTTTAAAGCCTGGAGTAGAATTGCACAACATGTCTGTAGTCACAGGTACAGCAGTCTACATGTAAAAATGTTTTTAATATGGTGATGTGTAATTGTTGATGTGTGCTATTATTAACCCTTAACTGTCCTTGGTGTCAAAAATGTATCCAATTATTCTGTTAAATTTCTGCACCAGTAGTGGCATCAAATAGTTTTACTGAAATAATGTGTATTTGAACATATATACTGTAGGATGAATCTCAGATTAATGATCAAGAAATGTCTGGATCATATCTCAGTGTCTCAGAGGCGTTGTTGAATGTGTGGCTAATATGAAATGATTGTTAATGGGTAGAAAAGTATTTAATGTGATGAACATTCTCCCAAAAACTGAAACAGTAATAGCATCATAATTTGCTATGATGGTATAGTATAAAGCGGAAGGGGTCTAGTTATTTAAAATGTATTCTAGCAAAGTTTACTTTATTATAAAATATTCTACATCATTAAGTTAATTTTGTACTTAATGTTGAATATGTGGGTAAAACCCATAATTGTTCAGACTGAGTAATCAGTTATAAAAACTTGTAAACAATTTTTTAGTGGTTAACGGAAAAATATCCTGATAAAGGTGATGAGTTCAAGAGTGGCCATCCTCACAGGCATCCAGGAGGTTGACGTTGATGGCAGCAAGACTGCAGCATTATTTACTCAGATGTCTCTAATTAGCCCCCTAAAGTGACTAATGACTGGATTACTTAACAGATCAATTAACAGCCTGAGAGTCTGGAGAAGAAAAGAGAGTCCCTTGACTGCTTTTTGTGACCGACTTAAGACAAGACCTGCTTTGTACTGGGGCTTTATAAACTCAGAGTGTAACATTCATTTTTAAGATGAGTGAACATACGAATGTATTTATGTGCTTTTCTCTTGCAAACATTTGCTTTGATTAAATTACCAAACATTCCGACAGTTAGTTTTGAATAAATAAACAACAAGGTGTTACTGATAATAGGGTTACCCTATTTGTTGCAATGAAATGGCAGGTCAAGTCAAACATTGTATCAGAATATTTTTGCTAACAATGTCCTCCAATGTTTTTTTTTGGCAAATAGTAGGTCACCCTGGTGCTCCATATAAATATAAAACTCACACAGTGTAAGTAGTAAGTAAAGCTTATATACCACCTTTAAAGGTGTTTTACAGAAGAGGTGTACATAAGTACTTACAAAACACAAAAGCGGGGAAATAATAAAAGGCGATTTTAATAACCCTGTGAAATTGGCAGTTGATGGATCAGAGTTTACACTCACGGATTTTAAAACCACCAGTAGGCTAATTTAAAAATTTAGTCAGTTAAAATCATTCCCAAAATCATCAGGAAAATGTGTACATAATACACACCCGGTTTATACTGCCGTGAACATGGCCAAAGTCAGGTCCAATCAGCAGTACTTAACTTAGTTCAGCAGGTGGCAGTGCATATATGTTTGTATGCCTTGTAACGCTAAACATCAGTATTAAGGTTTTCCCTTTGTGAATTAAGCTGAGGATTTGGCCAAAGGATGCTGTTGCTAGACCAGTTCCATTGAGCTGCATTTATGTAATGTTCACTTAATTAGTATTTGGCACCTTTGTTTCCCTTCCCAGGTATAATTACTATGTTCTCGACTGGCATGCCTACAGGGAGTAGGACAGGACAATTATGCTTTTAATAATGTAGACAGTTAGATGTTGTTGTTTTTATAGCTGCAGGGAAGAATTAACTTTAAGAGGAGTTATATTGATTTAATAAAACACTGTATTGTTTTCTGGGGTGAATGATCTGACAGTCCTTTTGACAGGAATAAGTTGATGTTCCTACAGTGTGAGGGGAATGTGTTTATGTGTTAAATCCAGACCGATCTATAGTCTGTTTCAAACATTATTTAATGTTTGACAGTTTTTTTCAACAGTTCCTTTTTAAGTTTCTTTAAAGTTGCGTCCAGGAACGCACCCCAAGGCAGTCTCTATGATAGTGTAGTCTCTAGAGATGTCCCTGGTTCCTCTTTTAATGTAAGTCTTTTTCTAGTTTGCTCTTATCTAAAAATAAAGGTTCTTAAATGGCTCTTTCATGGTGTTTTTTCCAACTGTATGGAAAAGGGGTTTTTAAGACTATTTTAAAGGTTAGACATATGTTTTTTTGATGGTTGTTTGGGGGGGATGGGAGGGAATGTTTTATTCCTTGACATTACTACAAAAGCCTTTTTTGTACATTCATTTTTAAGACATTTTATTGTCTGGCAAGCAAAATTTGCCAGTCTATGATTTTGGATGTCATGCATATCTATAGTATAAACAGTAATTTTATGCCTAGGTAAGTGGTTTGTTCAAAATCCTATATGAGCAATAGCAATAGTGATGCTTGCCCTAGAAGGAGGCACCTAAACCTAAATCCCTTCCTCTATTTACTAAATCAAAGCTGAAAGTCAACATTCACAGAGTTCCACTTTTCTTTTACATGTGACATTTGTTTGTTTTATCAACTCTCAAGGATAAGTTGTGAACTGCTTTTCTCGCCTTTGTGTCGGCAGGTTAGATTGACTGGCATTTTCCCCTCCCCATAGTGCAGTTCTATTAATCTGTTTAATATGCCACAGAAACACTGCGGTGAGAGAGCGAGAGCAAAGTAATGGAACAGCTGAGCATAAAGCTGCCTGTTAGCTCTGATAGCTGGAGGTCAAGACTGATGGAAGCTGTTTTAGCTTGTCTAGTATGTAGGATCAAAAAATCCTTTGCATAAGGAAATAACAGATGCAAGTGTAATTCATTTAATATTTATTAATTTATTGAGTCTCCGTCTTCCAAAGTTTTGTGCTTCAGAGACTTATTGTTGTAAAATAAATTGTGATATTATTTTTATTTTCAAACTCTCCTTTTCTCTGCCTATTTACTGAATGAAGTAACTTCACTGCGCATATGCAAATTCCTAAAATATGTTAAATTTATAAAACATTGTTTTAGCTCACTACAGATGGTGAGTTATTACCTAATTTGCTAATTAAAAGTGCGGGGCAAATTGACTGAGCTGATGTGCCATAATTGGGCTAAATGTGGAGCTGATGAGACTACAATTACTTTTAAGCTATCAACACAAATGTATCTTCAATACTTAAAAGTGTTTAACATTTTTAATGCCATTCTTTTATTATTATGAACACTTTTTATTTTACCTAGTTTATAATTATTTTTTAAAATGTTCTGTTTTTAAATAGTGTCCTTATATTACAACCAAATATTTGAACAAACTTATGCCTGCTGTGGGAATATGTTTTCGTTTGGTCAAGTAGTTTAAATCCATTTGAAACAACATACAAAGACAGTTGTTCTAATGTGTCTACAAGAAGCGAAAGCATAATTTACAAAAGTGACAAATTACTGAAAGACATAAATATATACTGGCTGGATTAATGCCATGTGGGTAGATCTAGTACCTCTCTATAAATGAACAAGAAAGGAACTTCTTAAGTATATGCAAATGCATAAGAGTATGTTACATGAAAACAAATATAAAATGAATATGTATATAAATATATTAAATATGCTTGTGTATATATATATATATATATATATATATATATACATAGTCTCTTATTATGGATAAGTGCTTAATTAATGTTAAAATAATAATTTTAAAAATAATTTTATTTGCGTGATGAGATCTGTCATTCAATTTGGCTTCTGGTCAAAGTGTCAGACAGTAGAGAACACTGGATTGTAAACGTGTGTGTGTGTGTGTGTGTGTGTATGTGTGCGTGTGTGTGATGGTAATGCCGCATGACACATCTAAAATGAGACTGTGGTTGCTATGGCACAGAGCCAGAATAGGACAGACTGTGGCGTAAATCATTAGCATTTACATCATGGAACATGTGATCAGTAGTGTAGTCATCTCATATATATGATGCTTAAAAAATCCAGTATATTATTTTAAAGTCCCTGTCAAATATGTCTGAATATCATTGATTAAATATTAATCTTATAATTTAAATTGGAAATCTTAGTTAACTGTTTTTAATTATGACATTGCAATTACACAAACGAGAGGTGAAATTCTTATTAGTCATTAATTTGTCAAGAGTATTACTATTTTTATTTTATTTTAGGTTTATTTATAGTGTCAGCTTACTAACTAAAATTAAATAAATAAAACAACATAAATAAATAAATAAATGTAACATACAGTACGTGCTCAAGGGTGGCAGTTTCTTAATGACATCCTTTAGGAAATGATATAACTTTGATCAAAAGAAAACAACAAACATAGACCTGATGAATTTTGAGATGTTTTGTGGTATTAGATTGTATGTCTCACTTTATTATGATAATGTTATTATTTCAAGAGTAGGGTAATATTAAAATTACCACTCAAGTTAACACCCTCATGTAGGCTCTCAATCTCTCAATCTGTAACTGAGCAATGGGTAACACTAATTTATTATTTTCATCTGTTAGGTTCCATCCAATTGTTTTTTTAAACAAATACTTAAGTTACAAAGTTGTTAAAAAGTAACACCGTTCAAAAGGTACCATATATCAGACATGCAAATAACTTCTGTCTAAATATGAGGATAGAGTGTAGCTGTGAATGTTTGACAAATCAATGACAGACATCATCAACAGTCACAACAGAGACAGAAACTCACAGACTGTATTTTGCATCCAACTGGTGCTAAGAACATCCTGTTATGATAGTGGACAGCACTTTTTAAGGCTTTATGTTATGCAGTGGCCCTAACATGTGTATGTTTAACATCCCAACAACTAAACCAATGCTCAACTAATTATTTTATATTTTATGCAAAAATGCTTGAAATGTAGGTTGGCTGGGATCCATCTGCAGCAGGTCATTAAGCAGAGTTAGCAATGGCAAACAAACACAACGGAGGCAATACAAGATCGTATTTGAAGAACAGGCGTAGGTCAGGACAGGCAGCAAACAATCATAAACGGTAACACAGATCAGAATCAGGGCAGGCAGTGAACAGCAATAACGATAAACAATCCAAATCAGAAGACAGGCAGCAAACAATCAACAATGGTAAACAATCCAGGTAATACACAATATCAATGGCAATGGAAAAACGCTCAGAATTGTCGCACTAGGCAAAACAAGACTTTGCAATGTGTTGGTGAAAGTTTATATAGCTTAGAAAATGGCCGCCAAATGACAAACAGGAAATGATCAGTTCCTGGTCAGTGCATGATGGGAATTGTAGTTCGATCAGAATCCAGTTAATACTCCAGCGATGATTTCCTTTGGTGGCGCGGTGGAGAGGAGGCTTACCTTAACACTTAGGTAAATAAAAGTACTCTTTAAATACTGTTTTAAGTGACACTTCCTGCTGCTAGTTGGTGGCACTATGACTGTAACTCACAATAGCCGCCTCTATATCATCAGCCCCTAGAAACAAACAAACAGCTCAAGTTTTAACTAAATCACAAAAGAGAAAATGAAAAGGAATCACTCGCTGCTCCTGACTGAGTGATTTTTGTAGCGTTAATAAGAGCACAAAGTTGTGTTATAGATCTGGTCATTTAAATTGACTTGTAATGCACCAGATTAATCCATTTAACTTCAAAATTTACAAAATTTTCTTATGGGGGACAATGCTCCCAGACCCATTAGAGGGGAATAGATCCACCCACTCATAGTCTCACAAAATCCTGTGGAAATAATTGAAGCTTATTTTTTGTGAAGTTCAAGGTGCACTAAGAATGCATGTGTGATTATTATTATCATCAGTGGTGTTTGCGAAGCAAAGCATCAATATTGCTCTCTTGCATACTTCTTCTGGACAAAACTTCGGTACATAACCCGTCCCTCACGGTTTGTTGTAGACCCATGGATGAGTCAGGGTATAACTAATACACAGATGTGTGTCTGAATCAAAGGAGCAAACACCTATGTCTCTATGATGTTCTGATGCTGAGACATAGCTAATTTATGTTGGTTGCTGGGGTGCTCTAATTGGTTGCTATGGCATGGCTGGACAGTTTCCATTGTTATAATTAAAGACTACTTGCCAGTCTGAGTCAAAAGAGACCACTTGTCTCTATAATG
This sequence comes from Botia almorhae, assembly GCA_036877575.1. Taxonomy (NCBI): domain Eukaryota; kingdom Metazoa; phylum Chordata; class Actinopteri; order Cypriniformes; family Botiidae; genus Botia; species Botia almorhae. The sequence continues at coordinate 161 of JAZGTJ010020011.1, read as the reverse complement.
TTCTGATGCCGCTCACCTTTTTTATCAATTGAAGTCAATAGGGCAGTTGCTAGTGTAACACCGGTATCACACCACTTACTGCGCCACTGGACCAGTTCTAGGTTCTAAGGAGTGGGGAGCAAAAATAATTACACCAGAGACCGTTGCTTTAAATACAAAAG